>CM056606.1:39558107-39730454 GCA_029721355.1 Tegillarca granosa | reverse complement strand
TAAATAAAACACCAAGTAAATTACAATCTTATAGTAGGTATTAGTTACATATATAATGACAGTAACTTATAAACATATAGGCAAGTACTCGTGCTAACTTTTTACACTTCTCATTGTAAGTATAAATCAAATTAAACAGAAATATGATGGTAAGAACTTGTGAATAAAATTGCAAGTATTAATCTTGTTAGTTTAGAAAAAAACATCACAGATCATAAATTATACAATTCTCATACAAAGTTTATCAAAGCAACCTGTCATAAAATGTAAATATATTTCTCATTGCCTTGAAACTTTCCTTAAGAAGAAAATATTAGTATCAATAAAACTATGGTACTGTACTGTAACGTAAATTTCAGAAAAATTATGCATTGCAAAAAAATGTATATGTATATATTATATGTATAAAATCAAAGCAATCAGTTTAAACTCTTTCAATAATACTTTTCGAGCACTATAAAAACACAATTCATGAACTCCATGTAATCAAATACATTGTACTCTAAAAACTCAAAACATGTAAAATACATTTCAGCCAGGTAAGTATTTAAAACAAGACTATCTGTCCTTTAAAACAAAATAAGCAAAATTTACACCCACTTTAAATGAACAATTGGTAAAGTGTTTAAAACCAAGACAGATTGTTGTTTCATTTGTCGCATCGTTTATATCGTTTAAAAGGATTCCAGTAACGTACATTTCATTTTCTGTAACTATTACATCTTTCGCAAATGATTTCGTTGTTTGCATTGTTTAACTTTAACATGCGTTTAGACTTTCCAGTTGCACATGGTTCGAATATTTTACAAAGCACATTTTGCTGTGAAAACTAAATAACATCCATCTGACTAGGTCACTGATACAACTGTTTCTTCTTTTCCAGAAAATTACTTTTGTACTCTTTATCAACAAAATTCACTCTAAAACCCTTCCAAAATACCATATCCCTTCATACACCGTTGCTACAAAGTCACCAACCTCAAACACATATTGCACAATATCACTATCATCCTCATATTTTCTTCTTTTCTAATTCTAGACTCAGATAGTTCCATATTCTTAAGTTTCACATAGTATACATTACAATCACGTACAATAAATTTTAACAATTTTAACCTGCTTTTTGATATATATTGGGAATAACGGTTGGAATTTATTCTAGAATCGAGGTAACACTGTCAAAAAAATATCACAGAAAAAAAAAATCTTTATTTATACCATCATGAAAAAAGCATGGTTTCGTACATTACATACTTAACCATAACCACGTACCAAACTTTGATTTATTTAAGGTAATCGTTTATAAGGCATTTCTCACATATTAATAATTTTTTTTAAATATTTATATTTATTGTCTATTGTACTCCTTTCTTTATTAATTGTTTTCCTTGTATGAGGTTACATTCTCTGCGGTCTTACATGTGTTTCAGATACAAATATCATAGTATACTACCACATAAAAAGTGTGGCTGATTTTTTTCTATACCAAACCTATTAGGTGCCGTAAATATATAACACAAATACCAGTTAAATTTTGATGTGCCAGATGTGCAATATTGGAAATTCATTCCTCATTAGTGAAACTAAGACCGAAAAGTTTGATCGATAAGAAACATAAGCCAAATAGTTGAAAATGATAAATCTTAAGTTCCGAAAACTATACAAGATATAGTCCATAAACAATCATGATCGGTTAAAAGTGTTTAAACCGTATGTGCAATTTTCAGCTCTAATTGAAATGATTGATTCTATGAAGAGCAATTATGAGTAAATGACTTGTTATAAATAGCTCGAGTACTTAATAAATTGTTCATTAACAGCCAAATGTATATTTCAATGACCAAGAAAGAAAAGTGCAATGTTTATAATATTTTTGAAGCGTTTTGTTAAAGATATATACCACATTGCTAATTAGAATAATTAGGAAAATCGTTACCCGTACCAAGTACTTTTTTGGAAGAATCTAAAATAAAAAACATTGGTAAACTGAAATTGGAAAAACGTCTAAAATTTGATCGTTATTGTTATCTTATAACTTATTATTAGACTTTTATATTAAGTTTTGTTATTGGCTTATATCTAAAGTTTTTTGTCTTGTATGAATTTTATGTAACCCGAAGGCTTTTTATTTTGTGATTATCAATACTTATAATCAAACTATTTTATACCAATTTTATGTTCAACATGAATCATGATTTCTATTTTTGTTTGGTAATAAATAGGTAACTAAGGGCATCATCATATCATCTACGTCTCTTCCTATAGAATTGATTTTTAACAATTAAAGTTCTCGGTATAAGTTTTATACCGCTACGTGACACGCTGTGTGATAGCCACTGTATTGACTTTGTACGTAAAAATCCTTTACTAGTTTCTGTTTCAGATCGGACACGATTGGGGTCTTTAATATGTATGACAAGAGGTTATTTTGTTAATACAGAAAATCTGTACGTTAGCACTTCATTTTCTCAAAGCTTTTCTGTTTTCATCGTGCATTACATATATTTTCCAAACTACTCAGTGATCACGATGATTGTCGCCATGGTTATAATGTTTTTGTTTTTTCTTTTTCTAATTAAACATAATACAAATGAAATTTGATGAGGTTAACTGAATTAAAAAAAATACTTTCAAATAATTTTACGTTCTTGAAATTAAAAAAAATCAATTGTGAATTGAATTTAGTTGTCTTCGAGTTTCGATAAAAAAGGAGATAAACTATTGCTTTTGGAAAAGAGACCCATGGGTATTATTAACTACGGGATTTATCCCATATCTCCTGCAAGAGCTCAATTGATTAGCATTTCCCCGTATCTTTTATTGATTCGTTTTGTACAAGTTTTTTTTTTTCTGGACAGTTAGCAGTTGCCAAGTAAAAGATGTAAATGACTTCATTTTCATAACAAATGTACTGTTTCGCAATTTGATGTCTTACTGCTTCAACTTTAGGAACTTCACCACAATTCTTCAGTTACAGCTACAATATCTAAGATCAAACATTTGTATGATCATCTGAGAAGACGACTTCTTAACTGCTTTTTTTTTCATTTTGTGTTATACTATTTTCAGGGTTAGGTTTTGCAAAGGCAAATGAAAAATGACCTTAACGTGCAACGGAAAATAGAGAAGGTTTCGTTTGTAATATTTTCTGATGATTTACATCCATATTAGAAACTTATTACCATAATGATAAAAGACTTGCCAGCTTTTAAAGTTTTGATCTTGTTTTGGGGATTGTGATTTGGACAGGGTCTGGAATGTTTGTGTTTTATTATTACATCTACAACGTATTTTTTCATTCAAAAAAGTAACATATTTCCCTTTAAGAGATTCGAAGAGAATGTTTTAGTGTTGTATGTAGGATAAGCATAAAAAATGAAGCGCCGTCAATGCATTTTAAAACTCTGTTGTGGCAATTGAGGAAGACCATTTGTTGAAACTAGATAAAAAGCTTACAACTAACAAAGGATTGAAAAAAGACTTAGCATGAAGAAATAAATGATTATTTAGGAATGTATGTATTAATTATAATTAAAACATGCTACATATCAATTTGTTTGATACTATAACAAAGCACGTCTACCAGATGTTAAGTGTTTGGTAATTCTATGGAATAGAAATTATAATAAACCTGTCTTTGTTTCATAGTCGTTGTAACTGATCAAAAGATTAAAATGTTATCCTACCTTATTTATTTCAGTTATGTATTCCTCATGCATGTTTTTAATCAACATTTCTAAAGTTCTTTCTCTTTTTTGAGCAAAAAACGGGATTGTTTACTGCAGCTTTTTCACCATTAATCACTACAAAAAGACATTAAAATATCAAATTTCTCTTTCAAATACTGCTTTATATATTTACTGAGTCAGAAAGAAACTTTATCACTTTATGATATTTTTACAGTTTTAAAAAACAATGTTAATATATGCATTGTAAAGAATATTCTTTAACAAATTTATAAGTAAGATAAAAATTATCCAGTTTTTTTCAAAGAATTGGATACTTTGAAATAAGGAGTTGGTATGCAATGCTTTTTTACCATAACGTTACTTCAAATAAAGTTTCATATAAAATATATATAATACTTGAAATTTATATATGTTTGTAATAATTTAAATTCTTTGAACGTTTCTGAAGTCCATTCATTGTAAATACAAAGTGTTGAGAAAACATAAAGCCAAGGATCAAAGATTTTTAATAGAATATTACTACACTACTGCTTACCAGATTAATTGTTAAAGTGAACTAAGCTGTTTGAATGTAAAAATTTTAATTTGCTTTGTTGTAGAGGACGAAACCACAAACGGGGAAAACAATGAATAAAAATAAAAAGGAATAAAATGAATAATGTATTGCGAATCAAATCCAGCAAGGCAAGGTAAAAAGACAAGCTAAAACTAAGATAATTGAATATAAATATGACCAAAAAGCCTTGATGAACCAGATTCTAATTTTGTAAAATCAGTAACCAGTCTCGATTTATAATGATGTCTTAAACTAGTTTTCACTCGAGTCTAAAAACACATTGTAGCAGTATATTACAAACTACTTGAGGGCACAATGTCGACTTTTACCAGAAACTGGATATTAAAAGAAAAGGTTGAATTTAATTAAAGTACTTAATAACAACTGAAAACTGTCATTGTTACAACTGGTTGCTTAATGAAAAATAACGAAATAAAGGTAAAATATCAGATTCAAAGAGAGTCAGCAGAATGTGTCGCAAACATCTTGATCAAATTTCTATATCATATCCAGTTTTATTTGGTTTCATGTTGTCATAAAATAGTCTTAAAAATGTCAAATCGTGCTTTTTATCACAAGCTACCAGACGCCCTAACCTCTTGTCTTTTCTGCAGAGTTTTTAAAAAGATAAAGAATGTTTATAGGTAATAACTTTTCTAACTTTATTGTGAACTCCAGACGGTACAGAAACTAATAAATACAAATCTTACGTAATCAAGGACAAAAAATTCATGTAAAGCGTTGTTGCAAAAAATTGTAACAATATTAATTAAAAAAGTCCACAATAATCATATACGTACGTTTAACTAAGAGAAAATCTCTAAATTCCTGATGATCATAGAAAACTGGTGGCGTTGGTAGTGGTGGTCCAAATAACGGTACCGATTCTTCTGAAAACACTTGAAACCTTGCGACGAAACAAAATATGATATGTAAACAAAAATATCATAATAAAAATAATAATAATAAATAATATTAATTCTAATAAACATTTTCCTTATAATTATAAATAAATGTAAAATTCGGACTGAAAACAATCTATATTCTAAAATGCTTCTGTGCCCGTTCGAGGCCAGAGGTCTTAGAATATTTTTTGTCTTAAATCTTTTACTTATCAAGGTTTGCTTGTCTCTAACATTTGTTAGCTGTCAATTGTTCATGGTCACCTGTGTAGTTATTCTTACCTTAAGTACCAGGTCACAACCTTATTGCTTAAAGCCTAACAGTAGCTATAAATATTTGGCTATACATGATTAGTTTACAAAACATTAAACTGCGTTTCATGTATCGTGGCATTTTAAATAAATGTTTAAAGTTTTCATCAAATGTGAAAGCACATTCAAATACTTAGAACCATCGAAAAAAAATTATAATAAACAGGTTTCGTTTAATATTTCAGTATATTCTGCATTCTTGAAAATATTACTTTGTTTAAAACTTGAAAATGAATTAACCTTATTTCGATTTAAATTGACAGTGAATATATATCAAATATAAGAAAACAAAGTATTTGTACTTCAATTGTAAGGTCATATAGCTTATGTTACACTGTTTTTCTTGTTTTCAGAAATTGTTGTCACAATACGAAAACCTAAAACCATGTTAAGGAATGACATAAAATCATATCATATTTATGCATGCTAAACTGCTTAAATTGACAAACACTTGATAAGATTGATCCTTTAGGAAATTAATGACTTTTATTTCTAAAAAAAAAGAAGATGCAAACACTTTTGTAGAGATTTCATTTTATGATGAAAAAAAAAGAAATTACCATTTAAATTATCTCAAATGTTTAAAAATAAAAGTTTAAGTTTTTTTCGAATTTTTCCATCATAAATATTGCAATTAACTTAATTTAAAAATACATGATAATGACTTATTACGAATGGGAATACCAACTGTTAAGAAAATATGCTGATGCCTAATTTGCTAGTTCCATTTCCTGAAATTTCGAGAAAAAATGGAAACCAGTCCCCATGACATGTGAATATAAAGACTTAATTTGGATGCGAACCACATATTTTGCTACAATGAAAATGTTTTGTACACATATTAAGACTTGGAATTAATGTTATCAAATTTCTTTACATGATACTTATTTAAAACCTTTTTTCTTTTTTTAATCATTAAAAACCACTCTGTCTCATCACCAAGGTTTAAAACCTAATTTAGTAGAAGCTATTGTTAACCGTTTCTCATTTCATTCCTATCCCAATTTTAATACAAATTGAATTTGGCGAATTCTGGATATCAAAGGAGGGGAGAAGAAGCAGTCTATGTAGTCTAGATTGAATTGCGATTTATACAACAACAGCAGATAGATTCCATGAAGGATTTTCTTTGTAAATATTATAAAATTATTATAAAATCTTAAACAAGAGGCCCAAGATGGCCCTAATTTGCTCACCTGAGTTTAAATGTAACTGGTATGTCTTGATAATACCTGGTTAAGTCATAACATGTTGCCTCAATAAAATTGGTTTCAGATAACATTATTTTAATTGTTTTGGTTTTTAGCTATATAGGTTACTGTGACCTACTTTTGGTAGCCAAAGCGACTAGAACACAAATGAGAATGACAATGGTCTAAAGGTGCTATTGACTAATATGAATGAAATGTGACCAGTAGTGTCTGAGATGGATGAATTGCAGAGTGCCTATCCATAACAAAAGCTCACATGAGCAATTTTCAGATGCGGATTTAAGACTTTACAGATTTGACACATTAATTAAAATATTTAAAAAAAATTATAACATTCAATTTCAAATTATTTTTTAAAAATTGTTCAATTAATTTAAATAATGTCACATAACAATGATTTTGTAAAAGAAAACAAAACAAAGAAAAAAAAAAGTTCAAGGTTTTAGCTAAATCTACATAACAGTATCACATGTATTTCAAAAATAATAATTCACTAAAAAGTAAAAATTAATAACATCTCTTCCATGCACCATTGTAAGTCATAAAATTCAGAAATTAAAAAAAATGGCACCACTTGGATTTGAACCCTCGACCCTTGGGTTGCTAAAAATGAAAATGAAAAAGGCCGAAAAAAGCGACTTGTATTTTTTCAGAATTTCATGAAAATTGTTAAACATATGTTTCTTCACAAAATGATGTTTGGAAAAAGAATTCACCTAAGTTTATTAATATTGTAATTTTGGTAAAAAAGCACTATTTACAATATACGAAAAATAAACGCAAAAAACGCGTAACCCAATTTTTCACAAAAATTATTGAAATTCACAAACTTGGTATATAAGAAGCCGTAGATGCCAAATATCACATCAGATTTTATCTCAGTGAAGTGGTTTTGGAGAAGAAGATTTTATATAGGTTTTTAACTATGTAGGTCATTGTGACCCACATTTGGTAGCTATGGCAACCGAAAACACAAATCTGAAAGGTATTGTTCTATAGATGCTTTTGACCACGTTTAAACAAAATGTGACCAGAAGTTTCTGAGAAGAAGTCGTTTGAAGCAATTGTCGAAGGACGGACGGACGGACGACGGAGGGTCTGCCTCTATTGATACCAATAGCTCACATGAGCACTTTGTGTTCAGGTGAGCTAAAAATGGAAACAATAGTTTTGTGAGATGGAATTTTATTATACTTACCTATATGAATTATCGTTTTTATTATATGTTACCAATCCAAAGATATCTTAATATATTGTTAAGAAATTAAAGTTTTTCTTTTACAAATCGTTTAAATTACTTAACATAGACAGACAAAAACTATGACTAAAAAAAAATAAACACGGCAATTACAAAAAATCTAGTCATTTTAAATATTAAAACAATGTAAACAGGCATATAACAAAAACACAATAAAATTAAGAGTGGATACTAACTTTATTTATCTAACAAATTTGATTTAAACTTTGTTTTATTTTTAAATAGAATAGTTTAATTCGAAATGTTAAGGTGGTTGTTTATTCGTGGCATGAAACACTATCAATATTATCGATTTTAATGCTTGACATATAACTATACAGAATATTTATTACAGAGTTTCATACTAAATTTCTGAAAAACGATCAAAATATAAGCTAACATTATTTAATAATTCAACTTATTACGTACACTAAAACAATATTGTTACATAGAGATAATTTTCATTAGTTTTTCTCTCAAAGTTGAAGGGTTAACTGGCGGTCAATGTAAGTTATTAGCAAGACTAATCAAATATGACCCAGGATTGGATAGTTCTCCGGTGTAATTACTGCTTCAAGTCGCACTCAACAAAACGTATGGCAGATGCCATTTTTTAAACTAATTATTTCTTATTGATTTTTGTGTGAAACAATTACACAGATAAACCATAGCGTAAAAGTCACAAAATTGTGTACGGTGAAATGTAGTAAAACTTGGGAATTAGGGTTCAACAAAAGGTATTGAAATAAAAGTGATTTGTATTGTAATTCTTTTTTTTTTCAATAAAATATTGATGATTAAAAAGACAGATACGTAATCAGGGTATCCTTATTTTTACATGTGTAATGTTTGCTTTTCTCCATAAGTTAAATAACTCGGGTGTCTTATACCTTTATGTCTTCTATTGAACGTTTGTTTCTCTTATAAACCTAATATTTCGTTTTCTCTTTGTTGTTTTGATCAATGCAAAGGTCATGTATTTTAAACACAGCTGTGCTTTAGACAACTTTGTTTGTGTTTGATTTGGATTGGTACTGAAATCAGTACACGGCGCATCTGGTTCAAATTATCAAAACACAAGTTTTGAAAACATTCTTACCATATTTTGCAAATTGCATCCATTGATATATCAACCGTTGATTCATTTCCATACATTGATATTCCAACTGATAAGAAAATTAACATAATAAAGACTTAAAGGATACGTGTGAATCTTGTTTTCATCATCGATGGCTTAAATAAAAAACACTGCTCAGAGGAGTCCAATTCGCAGAAAACGATATTTACAATGTCGTTGCCTATATGTCGTTTTCGCTCAACCTAAAAGATTAAAAGTTTTAAAAATTAAAAATGTAGACATCTTTGTAGTAGTAAGGCATCAGCTGAAAAAGAGTTTTTGTTTTAAAATGTTCTATGAAGCATTATCACAAGACAAATGTTGATCATTTTATCTCCTGTTAACTAGTTTCAAATAATGGCAACAAAAACAAAATGTGGCCATGGAAGATTTGTTATTAGCTTAAATTTGTTGCCATGGATAGTTCATAAATTTAAATATTTGTTGTAATATGAGTAACACAAAAACTAACAAAATCACCTAATTAAATTTGATGTGTAATATGTGCACTTTGCGGTCTTTCTTATCAGTGAAACAGGGGTCGACAAAGTTGATTAATACAAAAAAAGAAGCGTTAAGCCACAGACAAAAACATACACTAAAAATACGTAAGAACTCTAAATTCCCTCTTTTCAAAACTGTTGTCAATTTTAATGACAACCTTAATTAACAGCTTTAGAATTGCACGAAGAGATAATTCGCTTCAATAATAAAAAAAAGAGGATTAAATGGTCATTATGAGTCATATATATATATATATATATATATATATATATATATATATATATATATATATATATATATATATATATATATATAATCAAAAATGGATGAATGGAGGATAACATTTTTGCAAAAAAAAACATTCATAAATACTCAGGCATTAGCTACACTACTTGCTGTCTGTTGAGATCGATAACGATATTACCATAATTATGATCGATTTACTATTTCTTTATGTGGAAATTGAGTGGAAAGGTATTTAACTTTTCTATAGGAAAAATATCCCAAATTAACACTTCCATTTTTCAATTTATATTATATCACATTCTGAATCTATTTGACGTAAAATGTAAATATAACACTTAACTTATACACAAAAACTATTTACACAGTTTAAAGAAAAAGTTAATTATTTAATAGCATCGTCAAAATGTCGGCGAGGAAATATTTAAACATCTGTTGGAATTGTACATCATATTTTTCGAATACAAATAAAACCAATTATCAGAAATTGTGCAAAATACAACCAGGAAAAAATTGTTGGAATGAAACCTTTATTTTTTTTAATAGAAATTAAACTCTACCGCTTATAAAAAAGACAATGTATGTTTGTTTACTAGACTTCAAATTTAAACCAATAATTTTGATATCAATATATACACTTGTATTTTATAAATATGTCAGTTACAACATATCTGCCTAATAAAGACTAAACAAAAACAAGTACAACATATTTATGAATTTTCATTTTTAATTTTTAAGTATTTTTGACGTACCTGCTGTTTGTTTTCTTTCGAATGTGGTAACAATGTTGAAATATGGAACATAATTTCATGACCCTCATAAACTGTATATACAGATTCTAATCCAGTAGAATTCGCTAAAATATAGATAGATCTTTAACATTATATCTCCATCAGTATGGAGTGTATTGGTAATTTGAAATTATATATTTATTTTTATTTATGTTTTATTACACTTCTCGGGCTGGTAAGAATGAGTTTTCTTAACATGTGAAAATTTCTTGTCAAATGTTCATTGAGACAAGTTGCGTGCATGGAACGCTGATTTTAACTATATTAAATATTTTTTTGTTAAATGACCGTATAAAAAACACAATCAAAGAGGGTAAACGTTTTTCGTGAATTATTAGCCAATGTTTTAAGAGTCAAATATTCTTAAGTTATTTTCTTTAATTATTTTATTTGCTCTGACGTGTTTTTTTCTGCTTGTGTGTCATTTCAATTGAATATATAACAAATACCTGTTACATTATTCACGTTAAAAAGTTCCTTAAAGTTTTGATATAAGAATACTTACATTTAACGTCCAAACCTGCTTTGTATTTGTCCCATCCTTTTAAACGCACTCTCTCACCAAGCAAACGTATAAAATTATCAAATGCTTCGCTACCATTCTCTGAAAAGAGTTGTTCACTTCATGTTAGAATTATTCTTTATTGAAATAAATAAGCTAATTAAAAATTTTCAGACTTGTTTTGCCACAAGCCAGCAAAAGTTAAATAGTACTGCAAATATAAAACTACTTTTGCTTCTTCGTAAAAATACTAGTACCTTTTAAGGGATACGTATTTGGTTCTGGAAATTTAAAAGTCGGTCATTAAATGAGTTTGTTGGTTCAATCATATTTTGTGTGTTTTTATTATTATTATTGTTATAATTATTATTTTTATTATTAATCAAACATCTTAATCCATGTCCTTTCATTGTTATTATTTTATTCGTTAAAATGAGGATTAAGATAATTAAGTATCTGTCACTGTCAATCAAAGCTTATCACATGGGGACCTATTAAAGGCAGATTTAAATCTATTTATGACAATTTCAAAGTTATTTTCCTTTATTACTGCTAGGTTTGCTTGGTAGTAAACAACGTTACTTTAATCACAAACAAAAACAGCAAATATGGACGATTTAATTTTTGATTATACGTATTCTTGCTTTATAAATAGTAAGCTGAAATGATTTAGTCAAACAAAACAAAAGTACTTTTAGCCAAGCTGTCACTAGAAATTGTTGTTTATATGTATTCACACTGCTTTAAAAGTGATGTTTAGAGCTGATCGATAATTTCAGTGTGTATTGAATGGTGTGCTTCTAAAAAATCGAAGGTAAAATCGTTTCGAAAATCAAAACTAATATAAACAAAAAATCCAGAGTATTCAAATAAAATAAAAAAATATCGTATTGTAAAACATAATATGTTTTAATATATATTTAATTCATGTTTCAGAAACAAATAATAATATACGTTTTCTCTTTATACATTGTTAATATCTTTAATTTTAACTAGTTTATCATAAATGGAAGATATAAAAAGTAAAAAACAATCAAATGAAATACAAAAGTATTTAAATCAATTGTCCATAAAGGATCTTATTTCAATATTCATCATGATTAATGTTTAGTAATAATAACAGAAAATAATAATACAAAAGAAAACCGTCGACCTTCAGCATTAAACTAAAAGCTCTCTGGCATTATTATTTCTTTCCAATCCGGTTAAAAACAATGAAGTCTGAAAGAATGTTTATAATACCCAAATATAGCAGACTTTACAATATTTACATATTACATATTCATCGAAATAAATTATTTGGTCATTGCAATAACTGGTGTTGCGCTTTATATTTTTCGCAATAACTGGTGTTGCGCTCTATATTATTCTATATTATTCGCATTATATATATATATATATATATATATATATATATATATATATATATATATATATATATATATATATATATATATATATTTATATATATATATATAAGAAAATCTTGTTGGTTGTTGCGATGCGTGTACTCAATTACGTGTGTGTTGAGGGAGGTGAGTTGTTTCTAAAGATGTATATACCACCAGGGTTTATATATGGTACTTGTTCAACCTGGCGATTACGCATCAGAATAACCACATAATATTCATCCTGCTGTTATTACACAATGATATAGTTTTTGAATTTTTATCATCTCAAAATTGTATGGCTCTACAATACACACACACACACACACACACACACACACACACACGACATAAACATTTTAAAATGGGGAGGATATGCATGGCCTCATATGAGTCTTGAAATTCAAATATTTGTTTTAAAAAATAAGCATCTTTGAAATCGTAATAACAGGGTTTCCATTATTATGACGCTAACAGTTTTTTACATTAATGTTTTACAACGTTTGGTGTGCTTGTGCTTTTACTTATATTTGAAACGTATATGTGTGATAATCTATTAAAACCATAAATATATGTTTTAACTTAACGCTGGAGCATAAAACAGTATAGATTGGACAGGAAGATAATAACAAATCATTTACCATTACTGTAAAACTCTTCATCTGACGTCTGTCCATCTTTACTATACACAACACCAAATTTGAAATTAACTGAACCCTTAATAAAATACAAATCAAAAGTTAAAAACTTGAAAACAATCTTGGATTGAAATTAATTGTAAGTGATTAGATGCAAATAACAAGGTAGTCTGCTCTCTCTTTACACAAACAAATAAATCATAAAGGTAAATACAAAAGAAAAGAAATCTAGAAGATGTTAAATGACCCAGAAATTAAATTGATAATCTCATAAAAAAAACGTCTAAATCTGTATCTGTTTTACTGAGATTTACACTTAGGAAATTTTAAATCATCACAAGCAAGAATGTATATCATTAACAAATCAGCGCCAATTATTTGGGCTTGGAGTTCCCAAAGCTATTTAAACAATGTCGTTTGAGAAACAACAGAAACGCTTCAAAGGAGTCTTTAGGCAAATACAGGTTATAATATCTATAACAAATAAAAAAGAATATAAGAAAAACATATCTAATGTTTAATTATGTAGGAAACTTTGAAGAAACAAGAGGCCAATGGGCCTTAACGCTCACCTGAGGATATGTCCAAAATTGTTTGCAAAGTGCAATAGACAATATATTCAGTACAGAAACTTTACAAGTTTTCTCAAGTTAAGAACTGCCACAAAACTTAATCAGAAATATATCCAGTAACATTTCATTTATAGGTACCTTATAAAATATGCATGAAGTAACTGTAGTGCAATGTAGTCCAAATCATTAATCAATTTCAGTATACTTATGCTATATTCTAATATACATGCCTATACAAAAAGTTAATAGTTTTCAAGATAATTAGCAGTTTAAGTCTTCTTTTGCAGCCATGACCTTGACCTTTCAACATATTAGCTTGAACCATATATCAAAATAATCGCCATCTCAATACCTACACTTCTAATATACATGCCGATACAAAAAGTAAATACTTTTCAAGATAATTAGCAATTAAAGTCTTGTTTTGCAGCTGTTACCTTTACCTTTCAATATATTACCTTGAACCATATATCAAGATGATCGTCATGTCAATACCTACAATATTTTAAATACATGCCTATATAAAAAATTAATAGTTTTCAAGATAATTAGCAATTTAAGTCTTCATTTGCAGCCGTGATCTTGACCTTTCAACATATGACCTTGAACCATATATCAAAATTAATGTTGTCACAATACCTACAATATTCTAATATACATGTTTATACAAAAAGTTAATATTTTTCAAGATAATAAGCAATTTTAGTCTTCTTTTGCAGCTGTGACCTTGCCCTTTGAACATATGACCTTGAACTATATATCACAATGATCGTTGTTGCAATACCTGCAATATTCTAATATACATGTTTATACAAAAAGTTAGTAGTTTTCAAGAATTACTGAAATACATAATTTTAAGCAATTTCCCAACTCAGTACCTTACCATTTCCCCATTTTGAGCCCCATGGCTACCATTTGTGCAAATCTGAAACTACATGACCTAAGGATGTTACAAAATGAAAAAACTAAGGTAAATCTCTTGTACATTCACAGGATAAGATTTTCACTATTTCCCCCTTTATTGGGTCAAAAGGGGATATATCTCTTTCATTTGTGCAAATCTGAAAGGGCTTCACCCAGGCATAATGGTTACCAAGTTTCATTAAATTTGGCCCAGTGGTTTTGGAGAAGAAGATTAAAATGTAAAGTTTATGGACGCACGCACGCACGCACGCACGCACATACGCCGCATTATACCATAAGCTCACGCTGGCTAAAGCCAGGTGAGCTAAACAATAATAAAAAGATACGTTTTCGAATATATTGTTGCTCGGAATCTTGACCAGCTAATACTTTTATGGCACAAAGCTAGATGAATATTTGATGGAAAGAAAATGGAGCGGTATGATTGCATTTTATTTATCCGCCTCAAAAATAAATAAATAAATAAATAAATAAATAAATAAATCATTCAATCAATACATAATTCAACAGCTGAAACATATCTCGTTTAAATTGTTTTAAAAGGGTTTAAAAGTCCGAATTGTGATTGCTTTAAAAGCGCTGAATTGTAACATAAATACCGCTAAAGCTGATGCAAATAACAATTCATGTACAAAATTATGCCACCTGTTGTTTTTGTATTATAAAGAGATGTTTTAGAACACAGAGATACCAATCCTTCTTTAAATCACAATCACAAATGCAATATTTAAAAAAATTGAAAACTGACAAATAAAGTCAAAAACATGAAAATTAACAATTTAGGACTTATATAAAGGACAAAACTTTATGTCACATACGATGGAATCATTCATATTATTTTGGAACTTTAGATTCTTTAATTTTCAACTGTTTGGCTTGTGTTTTTTATCTATCAAACTTTTAGGTCCTAGTGTCACTTATGAAGAATGATTTTCAGAAATGTGCACATCTGGCAAAGCAAAATTTATACAGGTATTTTTGTTAAATAACTCATAACCCTTCTTATTATTTTGTTGTTATTTATTACATGAAAAGAAAAATGCTTTGTCTAAAGTTCTAACTTTAAGGATTGATTTCAGTTTAAAAATTATCGTAATGCATAATTGCCGGAAATGGAAAACTTAATAAAAAAATCTAAAAAAAAGTTAATGCAATACAAAATTTGCCGAAATCCATTAATTTTCTTTACACATAAGTCATCAGTAATTAAGTAACAACACAATAGTTGTGATTAAAACAGTTTTCTTCATATTGATTTTCTGAAGAATGTATTCATTCCAACCATTTTTGATTATAGTTATTTGTGCTCACATTTTACAAAAGTATTTATTGTAACTAAAACACAAAGACCTTATTAAATGTTTCTTTGTTATGATGATTTTTCTCTAACAACTATACGCAAACGTCTGAACATTATTATGTGACACTTCAATCGTAAGTAGAATATAAGAAGGTTTATTATACCAAATATTTTATTTTCCATTTGCTGTCTAATTTTTTACTCTGTCAGTCATGAACTTAAATACTGTTTCTAGATGCGTGCTGTTGTTAATACAATATTTAGAGTTTTATAAATTTCTTTTTTTCTATTTTATTAAAACGCTACAGTGAATAAATCATTTTGCTTAATGCCAAAACGAGACAGAGACAATTGTTTAACAGATCTGACAAAGAATAATTATTATGTACTCGTAGATTAAGCTTTTTGGTAAGAATACATAACCAGATACCATGTTGCTGAATGAAAGAAAACAAATACTTGCAAGTTGGTAGATATTTAAGCAATTTGATAATCGAAATAAAGAATTATAAATTTGAAAGAGTTAATTCATTTAACTTATAAATATATAACACAAATACCTGTAAAGTTTTGATATGCCACATGTGCTCATTTCGGAAAATCATTCCCCATCAGTGACACTAGGGGCCGAAAAGTTTGTTCAGAAACTAAAAAGATACTGATGAACTGATAGAGTTGCCACTAAACAAAAGTTAGATAATTGTAATTTACATACCTCTTGCTCTTCTAGAACTGATAGAGTTGCCACTAAACAAAAGTTAGATAATTGTAATTTACATACCTCTTGCTCTTCTAGCACTAAAAGTTCCTTCTGCACCTCGGGATCAAATATTTCTTTAGGCCCTTTTTCCGTTTTATTTAAATCAAAATGTCTAATAAGGAAAAATACAGAGATAAAAAGATTTTGCAAAGAAAACTCGTTTACCTTTAAAAAGGCATCGCTACATAACAGTCTCATGTAAATTGCTATCACAATTCTAATACAACATTCTTTCAATAAGAAACACTGGTTATTTATAAAACAAACATTAAATCGACAGGTGCGTATTACAATTTTAATTGTCTTTAAGTATAGTTTTCATTTGATACATGCATTTTTTTTTTCAAATAATAAAGACACTTTATAATAAAAGGTTACTTTTAATTGAAATGACTGAACCAATAGCAGTTTTGTAGAAGATCTTGAAGCGTTGAAATTGAATTTAAATTTAAAATATATGTTGTGTTTTAAATGTAAATTTAAAATGATACAGAATCAAACCATTACTAAGGCATTTAAAAAATATATAACAAATACCTGCTAAATTTTGATGTGCCATATGTGCACATTTCGGAATCAGTTATATGTTTTTTAATACTCACCCCAGAATACCTTTAACTGTTTGAGGTTTATTTGGGTTATAGGGAAGGCAAACTTTTTTAGCACCCTGTTTAAAACAAAAACAAGATGTGATTAATAAATTGAACAGATTAAATCAGCTTTGCCATTGTACCTCGTGATTTTCATTAAACTTCAAAACGTGGTAACCATTTCGAAAATGAATATTCTTAGTTACGAGATAAAATCAATAAACTTACTCCAATTTTATACAGCTACAAAATTAAATAGAAAAACACTCCTTTAATAATGAAATATATGATGCTGAATACATAAATCCCAGTATTAAGTAATTCAAGCTTGAACCTCTAGTTATATAATTCTAAAAATCGTGTAAACGTGCAAAAAATATGTGTTTTTTTTATGGAAATTATAAACTATATTTGTTTGAAGTTTCTAAAAAAGTTTAAGAAGGAACATTGACAAAATAAATATTCAAACGCAATCACGATTATGTTTGCCTGAATATTTAACATTTAGAACTTGCTGAACATTCAACATTTCAAGCTTAATATAATATCATTAAACAAATGAATTATATTGTTAAAGCAACCAGGACACAAAACAAATGAACAAATTGTATCACTGATATCAGGGTTGTCTAATTTAAATGAGCATCAGAAAAAGGAAAGACATATCCGACTATAAGGCAAGTAGTGATTTACTTAATATACATTAGCGAATTAAAACTAACCTTGAATTTGATAGTTAATGACATAATCAAACTTAACATATATTACTGGCTTTCTGTTACAGAATTTTTAGCCATATAGTAACACTGGTACATACTAATGAAAGGAAATTAGAACATCACTTTTTAACATGAAGGAAATGTTTTACAAAAGAGATCAGCAGGAGAACTATACTTCAATTAGAACTAAAACAGGTTGAATAAATTCATCAAACCAAACTACAGTACCATCTAAAACATAACGTTAAACTCTTATATCTCAATTTCCAAATGGATATAGTAATGGGTTAAACATGCAATGGCAATAAAGTATTTTGAGAAATCGTTTAATTGCAGAAATTATCGACAATTTTAAGTGAGCTTTATTAGGTAATTTTAAATTAATTTTTTAAAAATCGATAAACGTTTCTATAATCTCAAGGAACGGATGGCAAAACTATTACTATCAAATGAACTAGAAGAAAACAGGAAATATGATGATTTGTCCTTCATGTCAAGAATGCCAAACGCGTTTTGCGTTAATTTTTTACATAAAGTAAAACAAAGAATGCAATTTTATAAGTAAAGCGTTGTAAAGTTGATATATCAAGGGTTTCATACAATCTCTCTCTCTCTCTCTCTCTCTCTCTCTCTCTCTCTCTCTCTCTCTCTCATCAATAATCTTTATAACAAATCGTTAAACAAGTTTGGTAAGTTCGAAAGTCTATTTATCGCATAGCTTTTAAAACCAAAAGCCAATTCAGTTTTCAAGAAAGAAGAAATTAGATTAAAAATATACAAGAATGAAAAAAGAATAAAAAAAACATTAAACGTGTATTCATGATTTTAGTCTCTTTGAAGGTGAGTTTCTTATTTATTTATTTATCTTTGCTAGAGAAATGTTTCAGATAACTACCGTTTTCCTCCAGAGTATAGCTCTGTACTGTAATACATTATGATTGTTGGCATCTGTGACAACAACTGACAACAGGAATGGTTCTCGTTCACAATCTGTTCCCACGTAATTCTGATGCACTGAAAAGTAATAACAGCATAGAGTAATAACTTGTAGTTGAATAAAATACACAAAAGGAAAAAAACTTAGTAACAAACCACACCCGTAGATCTTAGGAGTTGGCCCACTATAGATTTCCCCAAGAGTTTTAAGTTATTTTGAAAGTTAGTAAGATTCAACCAAATTTTACTAATTAAATTTTGTAACCTACACGAAAGCAAATTGTAATGTAAATTTAAACAATTTCTCGTTTCTTTAAGGAAAACGATCTAATAAATTATTTTACCATTTTCCGTTAGAACAAACTAGTTGATTTACTCCATATGGGAATTCTTGACTAGGTTTACACTGCATGTCGAGAAAAAATTGTACGAATAAATAAGGAAGCATTTAATGAACCAATTTGAATGTAAGCAAATTTGTGTCATGACAATTTTTGTGTTTTTCCTTTCGCCTTGTGTAATGTCTTTGTCGAAAATGCACTTACATTTCATTATACACATGATAAATTAAATTTATATCTGAAAAATTTGGCGTGATGACAAGTAAAGTGAGGAAAATAAACATGTTGTTATATATAACGTAAATCTTGGATGTCAGACTTAAGGCTTTGTCTTAAAATGCCATACAAATCTGTTTATTAATCTAAATTTGTTAACGTTAATTTTTCATGTGCCGGTAGGCCCCCTATGACAGGGCGTTAAAGAGAATTAAAGAACAAATCATTGTAACAAAAAAAATTCTTAGTATTAATAATGTAAAATTGTATTTATTAACCATAAAAATTTGTATAAAAATGTACTTCATGTCAACTCATAACGAAATCAAAAGATGAAGCACGAAAGTGGGCAATGGAAGTAAATCATAGTAATCAGCAAGTAAAAAGGTAAAGACACATACTACAAAATGATGAAACTATGGATGAAAACAGATAAAGTCCAGTTCTGTAGATATGTATTTTATTAAACGGTCTTGTAATTTTATTTCCAACCAGTGAAACATGTTTTGATATTTAAAATGCCTTTTATTTTATTTACAGTTTGATGCAATGCAGATGAGTATAGTTATATGTGTAAGATTCTACGGAAACGAAAACATATCATTAGTTAAAACTGTGTTATGTGCAATATTGAATTTGTATGAACTAAAACTAGTATTTGAAGATTTGTAAATGAGAAATGTTTCTGCAGAAAAATAAATTCTGCACATTGCTGCATACCAATTGATAAATGAAATGGTAAAAACTATTGTGAAAATCTTGAAACGAAGACTTATTAAACTGGCAACCGAAACCATTTGTTTAACAACCTACAGTGTCAAAATAAATAAAACATAGAAAAAGATACAGGCTCCAATTATTCACTTAACTGAAGGTAAACTCATGTCGAATAAGCAAAAAATTAAATATCAATTTTAAGACATTTCCAATTAAAAGACAAGTACAGACGTAAAGAGAGAGAGAGAAGAGAGAGAGAGAGAGAGATACTTACATTTTCCGAGGAAGTATTTAAAATACCATCTTGTTTGAAATTCAGGATTTTCAAGATGAATTGGACTGTTAAGAGGACTAGTTAACTGTAAATTAAAACAATATAAGATCATCTGCATTGCGATAAGTGTTATTTTATATCGATCTAAGACAATTATATTTGAATCATCCAGTCAAACCGGACTTGATAAACCTATGATGGATGATTCTGTGTAGGTTCTGCAAAGCTCAGTTTTCAAAATGCTACTTTTTTCTTTAACTGCTATAACATTTATTTAGGTTACCTTTATTTAGTTCCATTACATGATATTGACCAAGAAAATTACAGAAGAAGGAAGTCTGTTCCATTTGAAGATTCAATTTGATCTTATATAAATTGCTTTTACAATTTTCAAATTCAAAATACATAAAATCGACGGAAATGGTTTTTCTTTTCATATTTAGAACGATGTAATTAATGAAAGCAATTCAGACAATTTGTAACAAAAAACCTTGTGACCAAAGAATGTAATAAAAGTGGTCGAATTCATTTTATATGTACACGATTTAACCAGCATAATGCCCACGCGTAATTAAAGATAACAGGAGGACAAGTATATATTGTAACGTTCCATTTTCAAGTGATATAATTTTAAAGAAACGCATTATATGAAACTAGTAACATCTAGCAAAAGTCAATAAAATCACTCAAGACACCATATGAAAAAGAAAGAAAAGAAAATAAACACACACACACACACGCACGCGAACACACACACACACACACACTAGAAAATCGCCTTTAATCAAATCTGGATAAAACTACCAAAATGGTCTCGAATATGTTGGTAATAAAATAATAATTCGGAATTGGATATAGTTAAAAAAGATGAGTCTCATTTCTAATACAATTAAACTTGAAAGTCATATTTTTATTTTCAACATCAAGTTGCAGTGAAAATAAAAACATCACTCTGCCTTAATGTAACCTTTATGCAGTTTTATGTAGAGAAATGGAATATACGATAACATTTTATAAGAAAACAAGCGAAAATAAATACAAAAAATATGGAATACGTTAGAAGTTCTGTAACTTTTGAAAACTTTCGGTTATTATATATTTATTAAAAATTGACTGTAGATGTCGTTTACATAAAATTTATTTTCTCTTAATTTCATTTTGATTTGGTTATATACTTCGTAAACACTGACTGTGAATGGCGTTTATATAAAACTAATTTTCTCTTAATTTCATCTTGATTTGGTTGTATATTTCTTAAACACTGACTATGGATGGTGCTTATATAAAACTAATTTTATCTTAATTTCATATTGATTTGGTTATATATTTCTTTCACATTGACTGTGGATAACGTTTGTAAAAACATTTTTTTTAATTTCATACTGTTGATTTTTTAATTTTTCTGAGTATCGTTTTTCATAAGTTTTTTCTTTCTTCTTCCGGTAGTCTTTGGTCGATTATTATACCATATCTTGAATACATTCAGTAATGTTTTATCTTTATAAGAACAGATTGATCAAAATTGAGTTCTTCAAACTTCATACTATATGTAGTTGAATCACGTTGAAGACGCTTTATTATCTAATTTTATAGTCACGATGATCATCGGGTCATTCAGTTATAGCCAGATAAACAGACATAAAAGAAAAAGTCGATTGCAGTTATTACAACAATCACGCTATTTGAACATGATCACAAAGAACAAATATGAAAATATCACTGAAAAAGTAAACGGATGTTTTTTTAAATGCCGTCTGCCTTTGATCCTTTGATATACTTGATTCAGAGATTTTAGGTACTTTAAATGATATCATATTACAACTTTTAATTTTGAATTTTGTTTCAGCAATGGTAACAAGGTATGGGATGCCGGCTTCTGTGTCTTTTTGGAAACAGATGCTTTTCATTCACTTGCAAAATATTTTTATGAAGAAGAGAGGTAAATATATTAAAAAAAACAGGAAAAAATTATCGATTTAGAGTGGAATGCTGCAATCTACCTTCGAAAGCAAGTTCAGAAGTCATTGATTAATAGTGTATTAAGTTTTTTTTTTAATTTTTAATTGAGCGTTTTTCATAAATACTTGTTGAAAAATGAACAAATAATTACAGTCCTTTAAAAAGAACTATAGTCACAGCAATAAACTTTTTCTCTTTTGCCCCTCCAAATGTAACAGTTTTAAATTTGTTTTCGTATTTCCGTGTTTTTTTTAATGTCTCGTCATTAAATGTTTAACAAAAATATCGGTGTTAATTTTATGCCATATTTGATCATTTCGGAAATAAAAGAGGCTAGAAAGGTTGTTTGATAAAGACAATAAGCCAAATATTTGAAAATAAAATGAATCCATATCCAGGTAGGGAATGCTTTACATGAGGAAACAAACATGAGTTTTAAAAACGTTTATAAAAAGATGGTTTAAAAAGTTTGCTACATGAGTTAAGAATTACTATGTTGTTTTGGGTTTTGGGTTTTTTATCAGTTGCAAAAATTCCCCTTCCCAACCATATTACAATAAAATAAATCATTTGAAGAAAGTTATTGATGAACACCATTTAGAATTTTCTTTTTTCTTTCTCGAATAGTATGAATTACTTTTTAACTTAAACTTTTCCGATTTTTTCTCTTGTTTTGGTTTTATTCAATAAAATTGAAAATACTATTTATTATTGAATGACAAAAAGAATGGCAGTAAAAGATAAAAGAGCCTTTAAACGGGCTAAAAATTATCAACATATTAAATATGATGAGTCCACAAAGCTGTATTAAAACGATTCTATAATGAACACAAAATCTCACATTTGTTTTAAATATATAGCACAAATACCAGTTGAATTTTGATGTGCCAGATGTGCACATTTCGGAAATTCATTCCTCATCTGTGACACTAAGACCGAAAAGTTTGAAAATAAAAACATAAGCCAAACAGTTGGAAATCAATGAATCTAAAGTTCCAAAATTATATTAATTCAAATCAAGCTAAGGAATGCTTTGCATGAGGGAACAAACCTTAGTTTTAAACAAATTTTACAATTTAAGGCAGCTGAAAATTTTGTTAAATGGTACATTTTCTGACAGCAAAAAATACTGCCTACTGAGTTATGGATACCCTCGGGGAGTTTTACTCCACCAGCAGCGGCACCCACTCAGGAGTAGTAAATATATAGCACAAATACCAGTTGAATTTTGATGTGCCAGATGTGCACATTTCGGAAATTCATTCCTCATCAGTGACACTAAGACCGAAAAGTTTGAAAATAAAAACATAAGCCAAACAGTTGGACCGTTGGTCAGACACAATTGTAACTTGAAGGTGTTATTATTTTTATATACGCTGTCTTTGCATTGTTTAAATGTTTTTATTACAGGACTGTCGTGACAAGTATGTAAAGGTTGTAGATAAATTGATGTAATGGACTCATTAATATTCTTTTGTATAATGGGTTAGTCACATTTTTATTGGCGGTTTTTAAATGTAAACTTGTGTAAAAATATTAGCATTTATATAGTACCCATGACAAAAAAGGTTTTACACACGTAACAGTAATGTGTTTCTATCACGTTCTACAAATATATATCAAGTAGGATTGCCAATTAGGAAAATGTTTAAAACAGACATTGTATTAGTGTACAAAATAATACTAAGGTTTGTTTCCTCATGCAAAGCATTCTTTGGCTGGATTTGGATTTATAATTTTGAAACTTTAGATTCAGAATTTTCAACTGTTTGGCTTATAATTTTTATGTATCAAACTTTTCGGTCTTAGTGTCACTGATGAGAAATGAATTTCCGAAATGTGCACATCTGGCACATCAAAATTTAACTGGTATTTGTATTATATATTTACTTTGTACTAACATTAATATATAATATATAATATTAAAATCTAACAGAAATTAAAAATATTGTTCTGGTAAGATTTTGAAATGAAATGTTCGTTTAGGTTGTGGACGAACAAACTTTTATTTTTTGTAATATGTGTATAGCACGTAATTAATAGGTGTGTGTGTGTGTGTGTGTGTGTGTGTGTGTGTGTGTGTGAGAGAGAGAGAGAGAGAGAGAGAGAGAGAGAGAGAGAGAGAGAGAGATTTGATGTGTGTATGTGTGTGAGAGAGAGAGATAGAGAGAGAGATCATCACCCACAAAATATATATATATATATATATGTCTAAATAAAGTTTCTGTAATTAAAAATTAATCATTTTGGTTGTTTACACGCCCACGGTCACACAATAGTTTGGCACTTACGTAACACGATACTAATTAAAATCCTAATATTAATGTATCATTATTGAATTATTACTAGTTTTTATATTAAGTGACATAAACGTTTACCCGTGTATAAAAAAAAATATGTCAGAATTTGCTGATTAAGCTAATGAGGTATAGTGTCTGCTTGTGTGGAATTTTTCAAGTTATTTCTATTTCACAGGTGACGTGTGCAATAAACCGTTTTTTTAATATATTACACATATACCTGTAAAATTTTGATTTTCCACATGCACATTTTGGAAAATCATTAGAAATTATTTATCCGGTAGATTCTACAGGTGGGGACAAGACGTTTCTTTCGTATTAACGGGTTGGGTTACAAATACTGTTTTATTGAGGAATAACTTTTGTTTTAATACGTTTATTAAGTCATAAATGCTGTGCGAACTATAAATGCTGTGCGAACTTCAAAACGCGCATTACAAGTTATTCCTTATAATTACATTTTTAAACCCTTAATCTAAAACAAAAAAATATTTTGTTTAATTTTTCCAATTTTTTTTTATAATTGAAACTTTCTTCAGCGCAGAAAGTGTCATTAACCAACAATTTTACACAATGAAATGGGCGGTGACGTAGATGTTAGCCACGCCTTTCAATATATTGTTGCTATGGTTGCAATGTTTATTAAGGAAAAACCTAAAACATAACCATGTGAGGTTACTTTAAATTGCATTGCAGTAACTGAATTTTGAAATTTGATTAAAAAAAATATTATGCACGTTTTTGCAATACTGTTTTTAACCGACAGACAATAAAGACGAGGCTTGACGTTATCAGTGGCTGTAAAGCAGCACCAGTTAGTACCAATGCTATTAAAAGCAACAATAAGTTTGAAGGTCACTATATGTATTTATGTCTTCTTACCAGATCAAACTAAATTAAATCTAGTGTATCAAAAGAGAATTAAATTCAAATTTCTTTTACCTCCTCGCCTTCTCTTTCACCTGTTTCTACTCGGAACCTCCCTGCTGATTGTCGAAACTCTCCAGAATCCACAGAATTGAGCTGTAATTGGAAACATAAAATAAAGTTAACAACTTCACCTTGACGGTACTGAAATAATAGGGATTGTAGCATGGGAAAAGTCAATGCATGGAAGAACATTTACAAATCAAATCAACGTGAGTAACTGAAGAAGCAAAAAAAAAAAAAAAAAAGGGGGAGGGGGGGCAAAGAAAGTAGCCGGGTGCTCCGGAAGGGTAGACACCTCATGTCTGGCTAGCTACACCTGCCACGTGCAAATCAACATTAAGAATGAAAGGAAAAAGGACATGGTGAGTCAAATATTACCAGTTTAAGTTTGGATATAGTGACTACATACTTATCAATATTGTGATGACGTCCATAACACTTTTAGATAATTTAACATTCAGCAGACGGAGAATACAATCCTGCTAATTTCTAAGATTATCATTGAACGTAAAATCAATGGAAGCCTATGTTCATTGATAACTTAATTCTGTAGCATAGTGTGTTTTAACGAAACAATATCATGATTTATTTTTATTCGTTTGAAAAACGAGGCTTCATTCCGTCAAGCCGGTGCAAACAAGCTAACACAGAATTGAAATTTAATAAACAAACACGTTTGAGACACGACGGGTCAAACGATACAGTTAAAAAGACAAAAATATCTTCGTTAGCCGTAATGTTGACAGGGAAAAAAATAGTCGTTTTTTAATTAAATGTAGGAGAATGATGTTTGCAAATGAATGATACATTGAAAACAACCAACGAAACATAGAGCACGAAACCAGTTAATAAAGAAGGAGCTAAATAAGACAAAACAAGAAATAAAAAAAACATGAATTAATCATTTAGATAAAAGATAACATTGTCATGTTAACTATTTTTGTAATAAGTGTCTAAACACACACACACATACACGCGCTTATGATATCTGGTGACAATTAACAAACAACAGCATAATAATAGACCATGTTATCATTATTGACACATATGTATCTAGTGTTTTATTATATTCCTCTGAGGTATATTCGATGCATGAAGGGACATATCTGGAACAAGTTTATCTTGATTTGTGTAAAAATATTTTAGGTGTTAAAAGTTCAACAAATAATCCAATGGTTTACATCGAATTAAGTAGATTGGCTGTACAAGTAACTAGAAAAATCGTTTGTTTATGTATTGGTTTAACTTACCTAACTCAAAAAATTATTTTAGTCAATTGTTATAAATTTCAGTTAGACTGGGTAAAAAACATATGTGAAATACATTACTGTGGCCTAATTTTATAAAGAAAGGACTTGAGTCTCTGGGTCTTTGCCACATATGGTTATAATCTAAATATTATAAGAACAGATGTCGCTTTGTGTGAAATTAGACAGAGGCTTGAAGATACTAGTATACAATATTTATACCCTATGTTAAAATCTTTTTCAAAATGTTCAATATATAAATACTTAATAGACAACTTTACATTGCTATATTATTTACGTAAGCCTATCCCCATTAATTACAATATATAAAACCGTACTATTGAGTCAAACCAAGTACTTTCAAACTTATACAGTTGCTCAGCATCAATAATGTTAAACAATTATGTTATCCAGCAAAATTTATAAGTGCAGCTTTAAATATCAGAAATAATGTCTAAATTGATATATTTATAACCTTATATATTTATATTTATTATTTCTCCAACTTTTATTGTTTTGGATCATATACTGATCACTGTTCATTATATTACTATATTATAATGTAAATCCAATAAGTTGTCATTAACTTACGGAATACAGAAATATAATAATAATAAGAGACCCAATAGGGCCTGTGATGCTCAACTGGCTGCATATGTAAGACAATGTTTGTTTTTGTTTGTTATGCTGTTTGACGTTCAACTCTAAAACATTTCACTTATACGGAGACTGTCAGTTCTTGAAATGGTGGAGGACACTGGAGTATCGGTGATAACCACGACCAAGTAGCAAACTTAACTGACAAACTTTCAAAGATGAACTGCCAGCGCCACTATTACGTTAATGCGCAATGTCGGGGGTGAGAGGCGCTGTGATCCGTAACATCGAATGCTTAAGCCCACCCGGCCACTGTTCCCCCTGTAAGACAATGTGATGTGGCTACCATAATTGGTTTATCAGCTAAAGATGGGAAATAAATTGAGCTTATGAACATTTTGCTTCATTGAAGCCTACTTTGCAACACACACATGCAGGCACGCTTGGCCATGCCATAAACACAGCTGAGTTTAACCAGTTGAGCTTAAAATGGATCCACAATGGCTATTTTTGTTTTCTTTTTATGTCTAGTAACAACAGGCATATTGGACTGGTATAAACTTTTTTCAGGCCGATGTAGGAACCATCCACACGAAAGTTGATTCCAATTCGCCCAGTGGTTTTTGAGGAGAAGATATTTACTAAATATAACACCTAATTTGCATATTTCTTTAAGACTTGGTCAACAAAATTTTTCTCAGAAAAACCAATATATATTTTGAATCCCAAACAGTATGCTTTCTCTATTTAAAATTTGAGCTCAAGCGGTGGAAAAAAAAAGATTTCACAAAAATTGCACCTAATTTGCATAATTAGTGAAAATTGGGTCAACGAAAAAAGACTTTGAAAAATCCATTACATATGTTGAATTCCCCACTATATACTCTTACATTTCGAATTTGAGCTAAATCGGTGGAAAAATGGATCCACAATGGCCTTTTTTTCTATTTTTAGTTACGGCGGCCATCTTGGATGTCAGGCGGGGTTGTCTGGTACAACATTTAGTCAGGCCGACGTAGGGACCTTCCACACAAAATTTTGTTCCAATTGGCCAAGTGGTTTCAGAGGAGAAGATTTTCAAAGGTTTCACAAAATATTGCACCCAATTTGCATGTAATTAGTGAAAATTGGGTTAACGAAAAAAGTCTCTGAAAAACCCGTTACATATGTTGAATTCCCCACGATATACTTTCTACATTTCAAATTTGAAATTTTTACATTTAATTGGGGGGAAAATGGATCAAAAATGGCCATTTTTGTGTTTTTTCTATTTATAGTAACGGCGGCCATCTTGGGGCAGGGTTGTCTGGTGCCAACTTTAGCAAGGCTAACGTAGGGACCTTCCACACCAAAATTGGTTCCAATTGACCCAGTGGTTTCAGAGGAGAAGACCAAAGTTTACGCACGCATGCACGCACGCACGCTTCGCCATGCCATAAGCTCAGCTGGCTTTAGCAAGTTGAGCTAATAATAATGATTATTTCTAAGTAAATAAGTTCAATATATATAATTATGGCTGCCATACATATAAAATAACATTCAAACAATATGTTTATTTTCTGTAATCAAGTAATTTACTTATAATTTATTGTATAAACATCTATTAAGATACACATCATTTTTATGAATGTTAATTGGTTAGTATGATCATTTTAGAAAAGTGTATCTACGGTAGATAAGTTTAAATAATGGAAATGTTCAGTGACCTTCCGAAGTCGAGGATAATTCGAAATAATGTTAACATTTTGTCTTTTTTTTGTATCTCAATTTAGTTGTTTTTAAATTTGTGACAAGTTTTAAAGAATTAACAAAGATATCTAACCTTCTACAGATTTTAGTAGCTTACATGGACAGAAAGCAAAAAAATAAAAACAATTAAAAGCCTAGAAAAATTGCTGTAAATTGTAATTTTTATTTCTAATTGCATAATAAATTGGAATTTTACTTGGTTACAAGGTTATCAGCTTAATTGTTATTTTATTGCGTAAACGTTTGCGTAAAAAATAAATTAGTAAACTGCGTGCTAAACAATTATCAAGAATAGGCATACTCTTTATAACACAACGAAAATTTTAAATACAACAGATTGGAAGTAAAACTGACAGACAGCGTTACTGTTATAACAGCACCTTGATCATATATAACAAAGGCAAAACATTACTTTCTAAAGTAGGCATAGAGTAAGTGTCTACTACCATCATATAGTATCATCTGTCTATCTAATCATAAACATGCCCATTACAAGTTTTAATAATTTATAATATTAATTTTATTACTATAGAATAAGTCTTAACATATATCAATGACAGAGAACTTATAATCAAGGACTGGTAATAATCCTGAACACCGACATCATCAATGTATAAATCAAGTTTTATTATGTACTCACACACGCATGGATAGTTTTTGCTAAAACAGCTCAGTAGCGAATATATAATCAATCAGAACCAATAAGATCATCGTATGATGGACACGTATTAAAAATTTACACTGTATATTTATGAAAAGAACATGTTTAGCATCCTGATTAAACCGGAAACAAGATTACGCCAAGATAGCCAGATTAATGCTTATGCATGTTTTCGTCATCTACAAAAAATAACCTTTTTAAATATGGAAGATGAAGATGAAGTTTTTGGCATTTTTTTCAATAGATTTCATGTTAATAAAATCAGAGAAATGATTGATGATTGATTTATCCAATATTTCTCCGCGTGCTTTTTTTAAAATTTGAAATGGACACAAAGCAAAGATTAAATCATTCTTAAAAAAGAACAGAAGAACCCTGCTCAAATAACGGATCAAAAATTACTATTTTCTTGGAAAAACAAACAATTTAGAACAAGCGAAAAATATTAATGAATAATTCTATACAAATGAATCAAACCGAGGTACATGGGTACAAAAACGTTATTCATCAAGAACATTGACATCCAGTTTCTTTTTTCGAGTTACATGGGTACAAATACGTTATTCATCAAGAACATTGACATCCAGTTTGTTTTTTCGAGTTACATGGGTACAAAAACGTTATTCATCAAGAACATTGACATCCAGTTTGTTTTTTCGAGTTACATGGGTACAAATATATTTATTCATCAAGAACATTGACATCCAGTTTGTTTTTTCGAGTTACATGGGTACAAATATATTTATTCATCAAGAACATTGACATCCAGTTTGTTTTTTCGAGTTACATGGGTACAAATATATTTATTCATCAAGAACATTGACATCCAGTTTGTTTTTTCGAGTTACATGGGTACAAATACGTTATTCACAAAGAACATTGACATCCAGTTTGTTTTTTCGAGTTACATGGGTACAAAACGTTATTCACCAAGAACATTGACATCCAGTTTGTTTTTTCGAGTTACATGGGTACAAATACGTTATTCATCAAGAACATTGACATCCAGTTTGTTTTTATCACAAGAAACTCAATAACAGCAATATTTGTTTTGACTAAATCTAAATCTGTTTGTTCTGTCCTAAATAGAAACGTCTGTATTTCGAAGATAAATAATTAAGCCTTTTTTAACCACTACATTAATTGTTTAGTAGCTACGATCGGAAAACAAGGATCGCTAATAAGAAAATCTGGAAAATTTTTTCACCATGAAAGGCGAGTAAGAAAACATTGTTTAAGATTTCCGCTAGAAGATCATTAGGTTTATGTCTCGGATCAAATTCAATAAAATGTTTACCTTGTTAGTGTCTGGGGGAAAACGTACATTTATTCTAATTTACCGGAGACGACATTTTTTTCACAAGTCATTGTTAAGGAAACTTTAAAAAAATCAACTTCAAATGTGTGTTAGACTCATTAAAATCTTCATATAGTCATGAAAATTGAATGATATATGTTCAGAGTAAAGTACAAAGAAACTCGGTATACTTGGCCCCAGTTTCACAATCGTTCACTCCACTGAGTGAACTCAACTCAAATATTGTCATTTTATGCTTATCAATATTGTTAAAATTTTAAGTTTTATTTAACAATATTTTGTTTTGTTCAACAAATTAAACTACACTAAACAATTTAGATATAACATTAGATATTCAATTTTAACTGTTCTTTCTTACTTAACCCTCTTCGTACGTATGTGTACATAAAGCCACAATTTTAACTGTGTAATGTCTTAAATATTTACACTGAAATATTCCCGAATTTGAGTTCAGTGACCACTTAATTGAGTGAATGATTGTGAAACTGGAACTTGGTCTACAACTTTCTGTAAGATACAAGGGCTGACTGATATGTTGTGAGACTTATACCAAAGGAGGTAAACATCGATGTCAAGGGCTGACTGATATGTTGTGAGACTTATAATGAAGGAGGTAAACATCGATGCCAAGGGCTGACTGATATGTTGTGAGACTTATACTAAAGGAGGTAAGCATCGATGTCAAGGGCTGACTGATATGTTGTGTGACTTATATTTAAGGAGGTAAGCATCGATTTCAAGGGCTGACTGATATGTTGTGAGACTTATACTAAAGGAGGTAAGCATCGATGTTCCTTTTTAGCTTCACTATTTCTTGCTATTTAAAGTAAGGTACCTGAAGACTCGTGTCATTTGGTAAATTTATGTTAACAGGGTAGCCCTCTAAAGTACACAAAGAAAGTGACTTTTGCAAAATGGAATAGAAATCAGTGAAAGAGCGGTGATCTAATATTTGCATAACAAGGTTAATAGGCATAGATACCCATGCTGATATAAAAGTAACACTATAAAAGGATTCGCCTTCATTTGCTTGGTCTTAACTATTTCGTATCTTTTTCGTTTTGTTATAATCTATAAATTTCTTTTTTTAGCCACTTAGTACTTTATTCCACTCTATAATTTCTTTTTCAATATTAACCTAATCTAATGTTAGATTCTATTATTCTCATTCTTTAAACTAGTCTAGTTTTTTTTAAGTATATAGATTTAGTTTTGATAAAAAGTTCTTATTATGAGTTATTTAATTTAGGACCGAATTTAATTCGTTTTATCTAAATATACTTATCGATGTTTTAATAGAAGAAAAATGCTTTCAACGACTTATGCTCTGATATTTCATCGTGCCGACGAAGATGAGATTAATATATAAACGTTTTAAATGGTTTCATAAGTCAGCAAAATGGCTGGATTTTTAAACAAATATTAATACCGTATATATATATATATATATATATATATATATATATATATATATATATATATATATATATATATATATAATTATGTGTGTGTGTGTGTGTGTGTAAACTTGTAACTATATGATTGTACATATGGCATTTTGATAAACTTTATTATTATTATTATTATTATTATTATTATTATCACCACCGCTATTTTCATCATCATCATCATCATTGTTATTATTATTGTTATCATTATTATTATTATTAAGATTTAAATTTTTTCATCCATCATTATTTAAAGTATAAAGCATGTGCCTTTTCATTGCTGCTAGATGACTAATACTTGAATTATTTGTATTTTGTAAAAATAAAAACAAAATATCAGAAGGTTCGATAGATTGCGTGATTCAACCCACAAATTTCAAAAGGCTAAATATATATTTATGTATGATTTAATGCCGTTCCCTAGATATTCCTCGAAGTGTGCATTATCCTGTGTCTAGTGTTAGTTTAAAACAATTATTACCTTAATTAAAGTCAGAATGGCTTAATTACATTTTATGATTTTTCTAGGAGTTAATACACATGAAATGTTTTCCGGTGGTGATAAAGTTAAATGACATAGCTTTTCGAATCGGCTCCAATATAACCGCAACGATAAAGTTAAATGACATAGCTTCTCGAATCGGCTCCAGTATAAAAGCGGCGATAACGTTTAAAAAAAATCATCTCGAATCGGCTTCAATATAACAGCAACGATAAAGTTAAATGACATAGCTTCTCGAATCGGCTCCAGTATAAAAGCGGCGATAACGTTTAAAAAAAATCATCTCGAATCGGCTTCAATATAACAGCGGTGATAACGTTAACTGACATAGCTTTTCCAATCGGCTCCAATATAACAGTGGCGATAAAGTTAAATGACATAGCTTCTCGAATCGGCTCCAGGTTAAAAGCGGCGATAACGTTGAATAACATATCATCTCGAATCGGCTTCAATATAACAGCGGTGATAACGTTAAATGACATAGCTTCTCGAATCGGCTCCAGTATTATAACAAGTAAACAACTTGAATTTTTATATGACATGATTATGACATTTATTAACTGACTTAGCCCAAGACTTAGGTTTATTTTTTTAATAAAACATAGCATTTTAGTTTTCATTTTATTATTAACGTTCTCCAATGTTCAGTTATGTTTTGTTTTGCATTGTGTGACGTAATAATTAACTGTTGTGACGTTATCGCCTTGCTTTAACAAGAAACAATCCATTAAAAAAAAACGGTTTCCATGTTGATATTTAAAATCGTAAAACAGAGCATACTTTAAAATATTTAAAGAGCATGACATTTTTACTATATTTCAGCGACAATACATTAAAGTCCGTCCAAAAATAGACTTTCTAGACATTCAACAAAAAGGACTACATTTTCTTATTGAAAGTACCATAACTATATAACAAAATTACATCAAAAACAAAAACTCTGTTACGTCATCGTATTCTTCTTTGAACAGAATGTTTTAGAATACAGACTATCAATTTAAATGATTTAAAAGATCTTATATTCTTTGGTAAGTAATTATCTTGAAACAAATTGCAACCAATATAAGTGATTATTTTATAGTCTGGCGACAGAGAAAGTCCAGACTTATAAAAATTGAAACAAAAACGACAAATCTATTCATGAAGATAAAACTCTCCTTCCACTTACATCATAACAAAATGATACCCAGTAGAGATGTTGAGAAATGAAAGCAGTAGAATATTAATGAACCTAAAGGAGTCGACATTTTTATCCCATTTATTTTAAAATAATCCGTGCTAAAACTTACGAATAGCTACAGTCATTTGAAAAGACAGACAAATAAAACAAACATACCAGTCCTTGTCCATATCACAATCCCAAAAACAAAGAAAAAACTTTGCAAACTGGCAAAATAGGTGATACACGTGAACTCCCATCAAGGAAGTGAGGCCGGGTGCTCCGGAAGGGTAAGCACCTCCTGTTTAGCTAGCTACACCCGTCACGTGCAAGTCAATTTTGAGAATGAAAGGAACAAAGAACTATGGTAAGTCAAATATATCCAGTATAAGTTGGGATACAGTAACTACATACTTATCAACAATATTGTGATGACTGCCGTAAAACTTTTTAAGGGCCCTGATTAGCCTAGGCTTGCAATATCCTTATGTCAACAATTTAATTGTAAGTAATTTGCTTCGTTGCAGAAAGTCCCCATAGTAGGAACAAGCTCTATCGTACCGTATTAACTGTGAAACATATACACCCTACGCAGGAGAAGCAGGGATATTACTGCAAAGAAACGGAAAGTTGACAATAGAAAAATTGAAGTCATCACGTTTGTCGTATAGCTTCAGATGTAACCTTTCATGGGTGTCATAATTGAGGTATAAGTCCAAAGTCATTCTAATTGCACAAACGTAACATTTCCACTACACTTAGTTATACCAGACTAAATATCAAGTTTTTATAATTTTCGCAGTTTCCATGGCAACAATAAAGAAATATTAAATAATCTTACTTTTTTACGGAAGGTTTTCTTTTGTAATACGTTACATTAACACTCTTTTTCCATTTAAGATTGAATTATTCATACTTTATAGCTGATCGAGCTAAAGCTATTCTTTGTTTAATCTAGATGGCGGAATTATTGCGACTTAAAAAGATACCTAGAAAAATATGTCCATGTTCAAAGAACAAGTGTTCTTAACGAATTAGTGGAATGAATAGAGTAGACGATGCTAAAAAACTCATTCTGTTCAAGGATCCAGAGATTTTTCACTACACTCAGACGTTAATCTCGGTTACCTTTCCTCCAGTCAATGTAATTTCAGGGGTTATTGGACGTCTACAAACTGAACAGAGTCGATAATTTGTTATCATGCTTATCTTTATTTTTCGTAATAATCTGATTAGGGGCCCAAGTAGGGTCTGTATTTGAATATTCGACAGCCATACCAGACACAACTAACGATAGGCATCAATCAATGTTTAAACAATAAATATATTTCAATTTGGCCTAGTTGTTCTTTAACAGAGGACTTTAAATTTTTAGTTTACAATCTCCAGAATCTTACCAAATTTGATTCTATTTGCCGTAGTAGTTTAAAAGATTCTTTTAAATGGCTTAAAATAATTCTTTCCATATTTTTAACTCAAATTTAGTAGTTCGTTAACACTAAAACGTCCGATAACACTGAAACCCGAACTGAAGTCGGACGCTACCATTGACTGCTAAGGGCCAATTTACCAGTTCATCCGACAAGAAATAGTTCACTAACACTGAAACCAGACACGAAGTACCAAGACGAACTTGAGAATCATAATGTACCCTATTGACTAATAAATTGATCTGATGAAACAAAACAAAATTGAAATCGCATAAACAGTTGAAAAACAGATGATATTTCAGACCATCATGAGCCTGCTAAAACAATATTTTTATGAGTAAGATAGACTACAATCTTTCCACGCTATATAAAGTACTAAAAATGAAAGTATTAAATGATATTAGTCAGAATACGCCATTACTTTACTGATCAATAATGGTACATACGGTTATAAATCATGGAATGGAAATTATTGAATCATGTAAATCAAAATGACATTTAAACAACAAAGTAGATTTCAGCTACAAAATCACTATGTGGTCGAATTATTTTATCTTAGTTCCATTACTCTTATTAAAAAAAACAACTAAATTGTTTGATGTATAACAAGGTTTTCAAAATGATGTTTTTTGAGATGAAGATCAACCAGTGCATTCTAAATTCATCACACATTTAATAGACAATTCTATTAAAGAAAGCAAATATAAATTTAAAAAAAATGTTTTATCAATTATTAATGTATCAATGAAATGAAAGGAAATTTAACGTTAAAAAGGAAAAATACAAGTTATTGAGTGTTTTAATATATATATATGTATATTAGAACACTCACTACTGTTTCATTTTTATCGGTCTTGTTAAGTTACATTACGTTTATTTAAGATTTCTTAAGCATCTCTAAGCATCTTAATTATACCACAATATGGTCGCTGTTGTAATAACCCCCTGCAAGATTGGCATATTGAAATATTATCTAAGCACTACGTAAGTCTTGAAAACGTATAAGTCCAAACAGTTTCATAGATTGATTGATTGAATGAGGCTTTACGTCCCAGTCGAGAATATCTTACTGGAATCGAGACGTTACCAGCATAATGTTTAACTTTGCACTGCGCTCAGGACAATTTGCAGGGAAGGTTCTGTAAAATAGAACATCGCTTTAAAGTTCACCTCTGAATGACCCCGTAACTTTTATTCTTAAATGCTGAGTGCTTCGCAAAAGAACAGTTACTACCTACTTTTTTCTCGAGGACTCGCCTTAATCTCCCATAAAAAGCAAGCATTCTACCAACTGAGCTATCGCAGTGGTAACAATCATTTACATCATTTATTTCAAAACCACTTGCTAATATACAATATACAATTTTTTACATTAGGATGTGGTCAAGCTAACAGTTTGCACCGAGTTTCATCTTGTATAATGTCCAGATGGAGGGAACGATTGTTTAACAGATAGAAGGATAATTCGCTTAATACCAATGTTACGCGAGATTTGGACTGACGATTTAGGACAGAAAACGCATTATACTAGCCTACGTTTTTCTTAGATAATTCAAGTTATTTGTCTAGTAACATTGATACTCGAGTTCTCCAAATGATCGAGACTGTCTGACTGATAACTGAATTAACTGATAAATCAATCAAACCAAAAATAACTATCTTCCATTTACGGTGGATCTGACATATCAATTTAATACTGATACTAAAACATACAAGGTTTGTAAAGATAATAAAAACTAGATAATTAGACGCTTACAAATATTTGAAGATATACTTAAATACAGATAGGCTGACTATAAACATTAGAAGCAAAATAACCTGTTAGGAGATTAATCTATAACAGGGATACGACATGAGAAAAGAAATTGAAAATCGATGGTTTGAAAACTGCTACTGTACAGCTTCCGCTGAAAATACTCCCCATTTGGACGATTTCTGTGTGTTAAACTCACTTTTTGGAGGTATCCTTCTGCTTATTATTAATAATAATAATAATAATAATAATAATAATAATAATAATAAAACTCGCTACTTGGGAAGAATAATTGCCTTACATCTACTTTGTTCAAAGATCTCATAATAATTTTGTGTTTTACCAAGAAAAAAAAAAACAAAAGAAAAAGAAAAAATATTCAGCGGCGATTGCCATAACAACATGGACTAACTTCGTGCTTTGCAATTTTTGGGTCACTATTATTGTAAAAATAGTGAAATTGAATAAAAATGTTGCAAAAAGCAGCCTGCATTAACAATTCGGTTCACTTGGCAGTGTTGTTTCGTCATGGGGTTTCAGAACCATTTTTAAAGCGACTTTCTTTCTAAAAAATTAGTGCTATTATTTTTTATATAAAAAGCGCTTCCCAAGTTTTCTCAAATGGTATAATGTTTTTGACTCTAATTTATATTTGACTGCATTGACTTTTTGTGAAACTTTTTTTTAAATTTTCACAAGTTTTGATTTGGTTCAAATTTATGACAATCTCATGATTTAAAAAAAATATATCACATGTTACCATAAACAGCAAAAATGATTTAATTGTGAAAGTATACCGGATGTTAGGGTTAAAAAGCGTTTGTTTAACGGAAACTATTGTACGAGACACCAGTACGTTAAAACCGTAACAAACTTATTTGTGGAAATAAGTGGGAAGCGGGAATCTATATAATAAGCCATAACAAAGCTAAAAAATATCTTAATATTATACCCGGCCGGGCCTGTTTAAACCCGAGTTGAAGTAATTGAGTGAAGTAGTAGTTCTTTACGCCCCGGCTAAAATATTTTTACTTATATTTAGACAGCAGGTTATTTGCTGTTGGAGGAAACTGGATTGCCCAGAGAAAACCACCGACATTCGGCAAGCGAACTGGCACACTTTTTAATACTTAATCTGCCCTTATGAGACTCGAACTTAGGCGACAACAGTCACTATTCTCCTTGAGATTTGACAATTCCGCTACTCTGGTCCCATTCAAAGTCGAGAATTATGTAAAAATTGATCACTTTTATCATGTCATTATGTTTGAAGTTTTCTGTCGTTAATATCTATTGAGTTGTGATCTAGTTTCGTTCGCTATTTCCAAGTACTATTATGTTTTACTATTATACACTTAAACATAGCAATAGGTATAAATTGTCAGCAAATTCAATTTCTAAGTCACATATCTAAAGGGTAAATTATTTTAATTTCAATAATTTGCATGTTGTATACATCTGTCACCGACAGACATTTATGCTGTAACTTGAATGATTTTATTCGTTATTGAATTATACATTACCATTCAATAAACCTTGGTTATCAAGGTCAATAATCGCTATCTCGTTAATTTACTCCAAACATAGTTTTGATTAGTATTGAACTGTGCTGGTATCGATCTTATTTTAAGCGATTTATTATTACTCAATTGGCTACACTATCCCGGTGTAATATAACTGTGTATTGCTTGTCTCTCTACTGTCTACTAACGCTAAATGTTACATTGACTTCGCGGATGTTTATCACGTCCCAGAAATATTAATTAAACTTAAAGGCGTCAAGTGTGAAAGCCAAGACAACGTGTTTATATCGTCATTCAATAAAGGATTGTGTGATATAATTTCCCTTATTTAGTCCGTGGCCTGTTAGTTTTATCGTCATCTATTACGTCCGTGACCTGTCAGTTCTATCATTCTCTATTCAGTTCGTGTCATGTCAGTTATATCGTCCTCTATTACGTCCGTGACCTGTCAGTTCTATCATTCTCTATTCAGTTCGTGTCATGTCAGTTATATCGTCCTCTATTACGTCCGTGACGTGTCAGTTCTATCGTCCTCTATTCAGTTCGTGACCTGTCAGTTCTATCGTCCTCTATTACGTCCGTGACCTGTCAGTTCTATCGTCATCTATTCAGTTCGTGACCTGTCAGTTCTTTCGTCCTCTAGTTAGTCTGTGATCTATCAAGTCTATCGTCCTCTATTTAGCTCGTGACCTGTCAGTTCTATTGTCCTTTATTTAATCCGTGACCTGTAAGTTCTATCGCCATCTATTCAATTCGTGTCCTGTCAGTTCTATCGTCCTCTTTTTAGTCTGTGACCTGTCAGTTCTATTGTCCTCTATTTAATCTGTCAGCTGTCAGTTCTCTCCCATCCTTTCAGTCCATGACATGTCAGTCAATCTCCTACCTACTTCCAGTCTGTTACTAGACAGATTATCTCTCCCCTCCTGTCATCTATGACCTATCAGTCAACATCCTCCCTACTTTCTGTTTATTACCAGTCAGATTATCTCTCCAATTCTTTCAGTCCAAGAGCTGTCAGTTAATCTCCTCCGTACTTTCTGTCTATTACCAGACAGATTATCTCTCCCATCCTTTCACTCCATGACATGTAGGTCAATCTCCTCCCTACTTTCAGTCTATTACCAGTCAGATAATCTCTCCCATCCATTCAGTCAATGACATGTCATTCAACCTCCTCCCTACTTTCAGTCTATTACCAGACATATTATCTCTCCCATCCATTCAGTCCATGACATGTCAGTCAACCTCCTCCTTACTTTCATTCTATTACCAGACCTATTATCTCTCCCATCTTTTCAATCCATGACATGTCAGTCAACTTCCTCCTTACTTTCAGTCTATTACAAGTCTTATTATCTCTCCCATTCTTTTAGTCCATGACATGTCAGTCAATCTCCTCCCTATTTTCAGTCTATTACCAGACCTATTATCTCTCCCATCTTTTCAATCCATGACATGTCAGTCAACTTCCTCCTTACTTTCAGTCTATTACAAGTCTTATTATCTCTCCCATTCTTTTAGTCCATGACATGTCAGTCAATCTCCTCCCTATTTTCAGTCTATTACCAGACCTATTATCTCTCCCATTCTTTCACTCTATGACATGTTATTCAACCTCCTCCCTACTTTCAGTCTATTACCAGATATATAATCTCTCCCAATCTTTCACTCCATGACTTGTCATTCAACCTCCTCCCTATTTTCAGTCTATTACCAGACATATTATCTCTCCCATCCTTTCACTCCTTGACATGTCAGTCAACCTCCTCCCTACTATCAGTCTATTACCAGACAAATAATCTTTCTTATTTTTTCACTCCATGACATGTCAGTCAACTTCCTCCCTACTTTCAGTCTGTTACAAGTCATATTATCTCTCCTATTGTTTTAGTCCATGACATGTCAGTCAACCTCCTCCCTACTTTCAGTCTATTACCAGTCAGATAATCTCTCCCATCCATTCAGTCAATGACATGTCATTCAACATCCTCCCTACTTTCAGTCTATTACCAGACATATTATCTCTCCCATCCTTTCACTCCATGACATGTCAGTCAACTTCCTCCCTACTTTCAGTCTGTTACAAGTCATATTATCTCTCCTATTGTTTTAGTCCATGACATGTCAGTCAACCTCCTCCCTACTTTCAGTCTATTACCAGTCAGATAATCTCTCCCATCCATTCAGTCAATGACATGTCATTCAACATCCTCCCTACTTTCAGTCTATTACCAGACATATTATCTCTCCCATCCTTTCACTCCATGACATGTCAGTCAACTTCCTCCCTACTTTCAGTCTTTTACAAGTCATATTATCTCTCCTATTGTTTTAGTCCATGACATGTCAGTCAACCTCCTCCCTACTTTCAGTCTATTACCAGTCAGATAATCTCTCCCATCCATTCAGTCAATGACATGTCATTCAACATCCTCCCTACTTTCAGTCTATTACCAGACATATTATCTCTCCCATCCTTTCACTCCATGACATGTCAGTCAACTTCCTCCCTACTTTCAGTCTTTTACAAGTCATATTATCTCTCCTATTGTTTTAGTTCATGACCTGTCAGTCAACCTCCTTCCTATTTTCAGTCTATTACCAGACTTATTATCTCTCCAATCCTTTCACTCCTTGACATTTTTCACTCCATGACCTGTCAGTTAAACTCCTCCCTATTTTCAGTCTATTATCAGTCAGATTATCTCTCCTATCCTTTCCGTCCATTGTATGTCAGTCAATTTCTTTCCTACCTTTAGTCTATTTCCAGTCAGATTATCTTCCCATCCTTTCAGTTTGTCAGGTAATCTCTTTTTGTCTTCCCTATTCAGTACTTGACCTCTATCCTTCATCTTTTTAATGTAAGGTCTCTCTCTCCTCTATTTATTCCGTGACCCGCTAAGCCTTTTGTTGTCTTCCCTATTCAGTACTTGACCTGTCAGATCTATCCCTCATATTTTTTATGTAAGGTCTTTCTCTCCTTTATTTACTCCGTGACCCGCTAAGCCTATTGTTGTCTTCCCTATTTATAATTGACCTGCTAGATCTATCCCTCATATTTTTTGTCAGGTCTTTCTCTCCTTTATTTACTCCGTGACCCGCTAAGCCTATTGTTGTCTTCCCTATTTATAATTGACTTGTCAGATCTATCCCTCGTCTTTTTTTGTCAGGTCTTTCTCTCCTTTATTTATTCCGTGACCCGCTAAGCCTATTGTTGTCTTCCCTATTTATGATTGACCTGTCAGATCTATCCCTCGTCTTTTTATGTCAGGACTTTCTCTCCTCATTTTTCAAAAACATGTTATGTCAATAGCTTTTGAGTGGGAATGGCGTTTCTGTCCGTTATTTTATTTATTTATTATTTTTTTTTTGATAAAAACAAAATTCAAACTACAGATGTAACATCAACAAAGCCCTTAGCCGACTGGTTGTTTTCCGTGGAACATGAAACTCTTCTATTAATTTACTTATTTCCCTTCCTTTAATTATGACCAATCAGATCACAGATAACAACGTATGTATTTGTTATCTAAATGGTAAAGTTTTATTTACTTAACTTTCGTGAACAACAGTATTTTAGGGATAGTAGTCTTTCGAACAGTTATAAGTCGAATACAAAATCAGTTCTTGGATCTGATTGGTCAAAAATAAAGGTAAGAAAATATTGGTCAGGGTAGAAGCATCTTGATCTGAGAAAAAACTACCAATAAAATTCACCAACAATTTTTGTCATTAAATCTAGTCGGCACTATCCTCAAAAGTTTTAGTTATTTATAATTAAATATCTTTTTCCGTCTGTTGTAATTGGTATGTGTCTTTTATTTTTCTGACTATTGCCAAGACCAGTTTATTCAACTATAAATGATTTTTTTTGAAAACTCTTTTTTACGAATGGATAGCAGTGATGTGACTATCTGTGATAATAACTCATGACGTGCGTCTTTAGGTGGATTTTGGCATATAAAACTTTACTGAAAACCCTTTTTTATCTTGGTTTTTGTTGTTGTATGTCGATTTTAAAATTGAATGAAATTTTCATTTTTTACTTTGCAAATACCCCAAGAAAACAAGAATTTAACGCAGAGTAAACTTTCTCTTTCTTTTTAATGTCAAGCGATAAGCGTAGAAAACCTTGCCTTAAATTTTAAAGTACTACACGACCTAGTTCGACCCAGTTCGACCTAGTTCAAAATATGACTTTTCACTCTCGAAGCGGACCTCTACTACTTTACACAGAGGCGTTAAATGATTCTATAACGCATTAATATTTGATAGTTGATATTTGGCTTGTTATAATTCTATCAATACTACTAAGAAGGTCTATCTTATGCACAATTAAGAAGTCAAGTAAACTACCTATTAAAAACCATACCAAGTAATTTTCAAAACATTTTAGTGTCAAAAATTGAAGAAAAACATTTTGTTTCTATTATAAATGGTGGTAATACATAATAAAACTATAATATGCTTTAGCTGCATGGATATGGTCGTTTGAAACACCTAGGGAGTAGTTTACACGATCCACGATCCACACGTACATCTGCGGAGTTTAAGCCCGTTCATTGATTCCCTACAGCCTTATCAGTGTGCAAGGAAACTACAAATACTGAAATTGTTCATTTTATTCCATCATTTTTGCTGTATAAAATTATTTTATATTTCTTAATTATTGATGTGGCTTAAAAACATGGACAATTTACTAATTAAAACGGATATTGGAGATATAAAATATAAAATTGCACAGTTTTATTTAATCTTTTCCGGTTTTAAATGGCAAGTGGGAGTAATATCCCACGCCAATTCCTACAATTCATTTACAAACTGTTCTTGCTAATATAATTACTGTTGTGTAAAATGTGCTAATTGCCTTATCAATAACGTAATTATCCACAAAGGAACCATGATCACGAGATGCGATAGCAACGCATTACTAATGATCAGTCAGTTACCTGGACACCTTGTCATATACAAGCAAATATCTATCACCTGGGATCGGTAATCGGATAACTACCCTTGATAAAGCGCCGTGCTTCAATGGAAAGAACCTTAACAAATTTCCAATCTGTTAACTCAAAAATAGCAATAAATAAGCAAATAGCTATGGTTGTTCTGTAAAAATAACTTTAACATTTTTCTACATTTTATGAGTAACACAACATTACGTTCGCCTACTCTACTTTAACTAAGCGACTTGTTTTCTCTGGACTTACACATTTGCTAAACTTGCGCAACTTTCTATATTTTTTATTGTTGTTGTAAATAATCCAGTTTTTAGCCAAATCCTGGTTTAATATCTGCCTTTGTGCGCCACAATGCAAGAAAGATTATGTTGACAAGTTAATAATTACATTTTAAACAAAATGGCAAAGTTTATTTATTTATTATTATTTTATTTTATTTTATTTTATTTTATTTTATTTCATTTCATTTCATTTCATTTCATTTCATTTCATTTCATTTCATTTTATTTTAATTTTGTGACGGAGTGTTGACAAAAAAAGTTTATTTTTCACATAAGTAAATGTATTTTAATGAAGAAATAATTAAGCTTAACAAAGGTGACTTCAAAAGATTTTTAAACATTTATAAACTATCAAAAGACATAAGTTTCCTCTACTCAAGCTGACTCTTACTGGCCTTTTACCCCTTACGCAAAAACGCAATTTTTGATGTTAACACCGGTTCAGATGTGTATCGTTGGGCATTAACGGAGATATAATGTGTTAGACTACATTAAAGTCGGAACGTGTGGCAATCACGTATATCTGTTTCGTCCGATTTGAATTTATGAAACTCCTTTTTTCTTCTTCTTTTTTTGTAAAGAATTCTGTATATACAATAAATACTTCAAAACAAACTGTTTGTCCTTCATGGAATTTTGCTTGGCAATGTTCCAAGTGTATGCAAGCCTTAAACGAAATAGCTTGTTTATGGTTTTTAACTCGGTTAAAGAAAAGATGGTTAATTTAATGTGTTTCTAATTGCCCCCATCATTCTCGATTACATAAATTCACACCGACTGAAGTGGACTTTTAAATGAAATATTCAAATGCTACTCACCAGTTCAACCGATCCATAATGCCTTCTACTGAAAACATCTCTTCTGACTGTTAGGTCCGACGCCGGTGTGCTGAAAATATAAAATTAAACAGCTAAGATATTTAAAAAGATTATAAGTTTAAAGAGAATACTGCAGCTGGATACTATTTAACGAGCAGGATAGATTGATGTTTTAATTGTTTTGTTTTATTTTGTTTTTGTTTGTTTGTTTTTTAATGTTCTTTTGCACTTTGTAAATACTTATTTTTTCAATACTCAAATATGCATATCAAACTTAAAGATTTAAAAAAAAAAAAAACAATTGTTTGAGAAGTTACTATATCAAATAAAATTTATCACCCTCCACTTCATAAACTTAAAAATAATAAAGAAAGAAAGCTCACTAAATTTATACAAAAATCTTCATTTTCTCAACATGTTTCATGTCAATCATCAGGATAATATATGTAAGTACTACATGCACATTTGGCCTTGTTTCAAGTTTAGCTTTGGCAACATAAGTTGAATTATCTTTTCTGTCATATACCTTATTTCAATCTTATCATTAAATGGATTTACAAATGATATATGTCGATTTTTCCTATCAAAGATGTTTTTTTGATAATGTTCTCACTTCCTGTTGTTATAAGACTAATAATGACAAATATCGTTTGTGCCATGATGTGTCCAACCTTCCGAAGGGAACCGCCATTATTATGATACATCAGAAACGCATAGATTTTTTTTATTGATGTTTTGCATTTCTGTTATTCATTTATTCTATAGTAAAAGTAAAATTGACATCAATCATTTATCCTTAACTTAAGTGACTTAATTTAGACCTAGTACATTCGGATGATCAATGCATCTACTGTCTAGGATGTGAAGAATCGGATATGTCATCTATAACCACAATGTGATATATAGAAATGTCAGAATCACCAATATGACAGGACTTCATGTAAAGTAACTTTACATTACTTAATATTAGAATATAAGTTAAAAGACACTTTACATGCAAATTGGTCAGATAACTGACCAGATAACATTTCGTGAAGCTTGTCTATATGAAATGGTTCTGACGATGTCACACAACTGATGACTCTTGAACTTTGTCATTCTGAGTCTAATGAACCAAGTAAAAATTCAGCCATTTTACATACTAATTCAATACTAAATATTGGTAAGATAATTAAAATAGCATTTCCCGAAGCTTATGTTATTCTCTTGTTTATACAAACTGATTCTGACTTTTATGGCATCGTAAGCTTAATTAACTAAGTACAATCCAACCACTCTACATACTGATTAGATACTAATCATTGATTAGTTAATTGACTTGCCAATTAGTTAAGCTTGTTATTACTCCTTTTTTACTCCCTTTGTCTTTATAAAATGGTTCTAAGACTGTCATATAACCGACGCATTGTCATTTGTGGCATTCTGAGCCTTATTTACTAATTACCAATCCAACCACTCTACTAAATGATAAGATACTAATAATTGATTTGTTAATTAAGTGTCATTTAGTGAATCTTGTTTTACTCCCTTGTCTATATAAAATGGTTCTAAGGCTGTCATTTACTAGTGCATTGTCATCTATGTCATTTTGAGCCTTACTCACTAAGTGCTAAACCATTTTACAAACTTATTAAAAATAATTATTGACTAAAACACATAAGCCAAACAGTTGAAAAAGAATGAATCTAAAGTTCCAAAACTATATGAATCCAAATCCAGCTAAGGAATGCTTTGCACGAGGGAACAAACCTTAGTTTTAAATAAATTTCAAAAATTAAGACGGCTGAAAATTTTGCTGAATGGTATATTTTCTGACAGCACAAAGTACTGCCTACTAACTGGTGCTTAACCATGTCTGTAACTGTGAACTAAAACACAAACATACCGGTCCATGTCCTACGGTTTGTGTCACTGTGTTTGTATGACAGTGGATAATTAAATATTTTCATAGAAATCAAATTTACTTGAATTAAATTCGGTATTTATCACTTACTTGAGTCTAGTTGTAACTGAAATTCGCTTTGCGTATCTGCTGTTACAATTTATAAAATATTTCAATGGAATGGAACTTGTTGCTGCTTCTGAGATTTTACATGTTGAAAAACAAGGCAAATGGTGTATTCTTATGTGCATGGGGCGTAAAGCGTCACTACTTCCGGTGTTTACATCATCATTTTTGTTATGTAAAATCACCTTTAGCAGCAACATTTTTCTGTCTACAGAAATATTCTGCAGTAACGTTTTTCTGTTGCCATTAGGATCAAGTAAGCGAAAGATACCAGATATGAAAAAAATCATAATTCACTGTAACAAACAGTGACACAGGCAGTCATGAAATAAGTGTTAAAAAGCCACTTTACATACTAATTGGATACCAATTAGACAAATACTTAACATCTCATTACTTGTTTTACTTCCTTGTTTATGTATGCTGATTCTGGCAGTGTCTTCAAACTGGTGCAATTTCTACTTTCATAACGAACCAAATGAGATAATTAAAAAGCCAACCATTATATATACTTATTGGATGCTAATCATTGGCTAATTACATGACATATCATCTCTTGATTCTTTTTTATATAAACAGGTACTGATATTGTCGTATTGCGTTTTCAGTAATGTCATTTCGAGCTAGTGAACTAATTGCAAGAAAGCCACTGTACATACTAATAAGATACTGTGCACATATGGCACATCAAAACTCAGCAGGTATTTGTTATATATATACTATCTGAGGAGTTCTTGACATGTCATTAGGCTTTCCTTGTTTTAATTCCTTACTATAGACACCATTTCTGGCAATGTTTTAAAACTGGTTCTTTTTTATTACTTTTTCATTTGAAGTCTAAGGAGCTGAGTGCAAAACCAATCGTTTTAAAATTTTACTATTGGCTAATTACGCTTTACTTCATTTGTTAAAGCATATTTTACTTTGTTGTTGATAAAATTATTGTCATATAACTAGTGCTAAATCACATCTGTAATTGTTACCTTATACAATAAGAACACGAAAGTCATTATATATGCTAATTGGATACTAATTACTTGACACGCCATCACATATTGCTTGGTTTAATTCCTTTTTATGTCACAATATACTTATTGCAAAGCCAACAATTTTATATACTAATTAAACACATATAAACAATACATAACAATGCCGCATAGTTGGAACATTTTCTACACTGTCACTGTGAACTGTATGAAGTAAGTGCAATGTAAGCCAATTTACATACTGTCTGGATGCTAAATATTGGCTAATTACTTTACATATCATTATGGGTTTTTATTTCCGTGTTGACAGTGCATTACCACAGCTGTATTGAGTTAAAGGTTTCACCACTTGACGATTGTAACCTTGACCATTATAACCATTAAGTTTATACAAGGTTGTATATCACTCCTTCAAACCAATTGGAGGATTACTTGACATACCGATTTATGTATTTTGTTTTGTTCCTTGTTTGATGGAGTGTTTAGACAAAGTTACACAATTGCTTTTTGAGTCTTTAAATTTCTTTTCTTGACCTTTTGACCTTTACGTATATAAGTAAGTATAAAACTACTTTACATATTTAACTTATACAGTTATTAATTCACTCCTAACACTCGTCAAATAAAGTATACATTTCCTATAAAGGAGCGTGGCTCTCGTGTCATAACCTATCGGAACTCGCATTTCTTATGTAAATAAAACATCTGTACAGAATTCATAGTAAATAGGAAGAAGGAAGCATAACATCAGTACACAATTTTATATTACACGTACAATAATGTTACTTATATGTAAGATTTACTATATAATCATATATACTGATACACTTTATCTAAATGTAGTAAATTTTACAGGTCACATTGAGCATCTTACTTAAGCGATCTGGTTGTAGTTTTTGTTATTTTATTAAGAAACAAGGAAGTTCTTTGCTGAAAAAGAAAACATAATGTTAGCAAAAGCTGAGACAAAACGCATCAAAACCAAACGAATCATCCACGCACCTTCCTATAAGAATTTTCCCTGAATTATGTTCTGTTGGTTCGTTTTGTTTGAATTCATTCGCGTCAATCAGCTATTTCTTTATTTTTTACAAAGTATAATATAACAAACACGTGTTGAGTTGTATCTAAAAACGTATAACGGATTGTCCAAATACTCTTCAAAAAAACCCTATCGAATAAAGTTAAAGAAAAAAATCATTATTTCTACTCTGCAGTTTATCACTACCCAAACTTGATACTCCCTATGGAAGTCACTCATAACACATTTTTTTTGTAATTTTTCCTAAGGATTAATGTAAAACTTGTTTTTTGGCAGATAAATAACATACATGCTTTGTTTTGGCAGATAAATTACATACATGCGTTGTTTTGGCAGATAAATTACATACATGCGTTGTTTTGGCAGATAAATTACATACATGCGTTGTTTTGAGCTGGACAACAATGAAACGTGTTCAATAACAAATCAAATAGCTGAACATTTATTTTTCGCCCATATTATAAATTAAAACAATCGTGTTTATAAATGAGCAAGAACCAGTAACTATTTTATTCTATTCATAATTTAAAGATATCGCTTATATTAATACACTTGATATAACCGTGCATTGATCATACTGTTATCATGAAGCAAATAAGCAGGTATTCGAGAATTGAGGTATTTGAGCTGAAAAAATAAAACTAGTTCCATCTTCATCTAGAAATTATAGTAGAAAGTATTGTTATTGTACTGTTCGTCATATGAAATACTTTCCCGTTGAAGTCAACAGAAAAATATATATGTATTTAAAAATATTGGTGTGATTTTTTGCAGAATTGAAATATTTCTTGTTAAAATTTCTCTTATATACATAAGTGACATGGAAACAATGCATAAGGTGTGAAGGAAAGGTTCTTATTTTAACACATCATTAAGCTAATCCGGTTGAAACTATGTGTAACTGTACAGAGGTGTTCAGACAAGATCTTATCGTTTAAAAATTGTTTGATTAAAATAATGTTTACTTAACATGACCGCCATAACAATATTGTTCATGATTATAATGTCGTAGTATCCAAACTTATATTTTACGTCCCATAGTTACATGTTCCTCTCATTTTCAAAGGATGATTCTCAATAAGCCGAGGCATCCGCCTATAGAATTCATAATTTAAAAATTGTTACAATGATATTTACACTGTAAACATAAAAAAGAGACTACCAAAACGGAAAGGTTTTGAATATTAAAATTTTGATAAAACATTACATTATGTGTTTAAACATACATTTCAGAATACTGCATTCCGTATACTTCCATACAAAAGCGAAAATTTTGACGAAAATAACCGTGTTTTTCAATTAATACACATTGAGCGCATTCCTCTCCATTAAAGATATTTTGACTACCAAAACTTCTATATTTTATCTTCTGTTTTGCAAATTTTGGTTGATGGAGAGGGATGCCCTGGCATTGAAATTTGGGGATAAAGATAAAACACATTATCCCTTAATCGCCCCAAACAACTTACATACTTGATATTAGCTAGCATACGATTTCCATATCATCTACACTGGCTGTGTGGTAGGACGTAGGAAATGATAACCTAAAAGTCCTGGGTTCGAATCTCTGTGTCTGTTTTTTATTTGTTTTAATATATTTTATAGTATTTTTTATTACTTTTACAATATTTTTTTCTCATTTAAACGCAGTGTATTTGCTTCTTTAACAAATAACCCATTTAAATTAAGCACTCCTCATCTGAAGACATCATTGAAACTAGTTTTAATACATGTCGTATATATCTAACAACGATATGATCTATCGTCAGGCCACTGGTCAATACACGTTTGTTTCCTATACAAGTTTAAAGTATAGAAAGCAACATTATAAAGCATGTAAAACACGGAGCTATTACCATTGCAATGTAGGATCTGCGTTAGTTCACAGGCGAAAATCATGTATTATGAATTTTGCTCTTTACCATCACGGGTAATAATAGTGAGAAAACGACCAATGACACATATTTATATTAAGTTTTTTCCTAGTAACAATTTTGAGATGTCTTTATTATGTTATTTTTTTATATAGGCACGTTAGGCCAAAATTAATTTGCATTTGGCCTCGAGTCGATGTTTTGATATAGAGGTCTCCCAAAGGTGTAACCTTGTTTCTTGGTATTTTTCCTATAGGCGGATCGCTCGGCTTTTTGAAACTCATTCTTTATTTTCGCACGTGACGAGTGTTATTTATTAGCGACAAGATGCTTACACTTCTAAAGTACCAGGTCCCACTTTCACAATCATTTCTTTACTAGGATTTTCCTTAACTTAAATCTTGCAAATATTAAACCTAAATAATTTTGTTAATTTTTTAAAATGTTTACTAATTACAGGTGTCATTTTATAGATCTGTTCAAGCTTGCAACATCTATATTTAGTTTAATCGCAAATTTTCATTTGTAACTCAGAAAGAGATTGCTAAAATTTGCTAAATTGAAGTTGAAGAAAACTTAGTTTAGGAATAATTGTGAAACTGGGGACTGGCCTTATTTTCTCTAGTTGAAGTTTACATGTTTTACTGAACTAACAAGTTTTTAAAATTTGTACTTGACTTTTGGAATTGCAATTTGGACATTGATCTGTACGATTGGAGATTATTTATTATAAAATTAACTTGCAATGGCTAGGGGCGTCTAGTTAGTTTATTTAAAAACTATTAAAATAACAAAGAATCAGATACATAAATATTAAATTACCGATCAATTCGAAGATTGAATTATTTCCAATTAAGGTTTCCAAACATTGTTTAAAAACTTTTTTATTCATTTTTACAAGAACTAAATACTGACCTCTAGGCTCTGATAATTTAATGAGTTGACAACATCAACTACACAGATGTAACCTTGGCTTGTTGCCAGTAGCTTAGTCTTGTGTGGGAGTTTTAACACATGTACTTCCTCTTCCAAATAAACATCTTAAATGACTTAATTATTACGTAAATGTGGTTTCCTTTGTTTAATGTTTTACTGACTTGGTAGAAATATACATCTTATCAATCAATCAGGCATATAGAGGGTTTTCATTAAGTTACATAAAGAAAGGTTTAAAGTTGGCCTACAATAACACCAAAACTTTGCTTGAGTTGCATCATAAATGACGCTTTAAGACTCATATAAAGATTTAACCCCATGACGAATTTGCAAGCATATAAAAAATATACGATTTGATTTGCAAAAGTATGAATTGTTTTTACAAAAAATAAATAAACAAATAAAATAAATAAATAAATAAAGGTCGTGTGAGTTGAGTTACTTCCAAGTCAAGAAAATTTGACTTATATCGAGACGTCGCCCGCTATAGGCGAAAGTGCAGAAATTTTGCCCGTGCGTTGCGCTGATGGCATTATACAGCAGGGTTCTTTTTCGGGCCATGCCTACCGAGACATGGCACCTCGTTTATATTAAGTTCTCATCCGAAAAAAAAAAACCGTGACTTTCATTTCGCAATGCCAAGTGCTTTACGAAAGAACAGTCACTATCCACTTTCAAGTCTTGGATCAGATGCATTCACTTTTCTCTATTTTCTAAAACAGGTTTTACAAATTACTTGTGAATAGAACATACATTTAATGGTTTTAAAACGGAGAGATACAATTTTACCCATTTTACCGACCTTTATGTAAGTACATTATCATTATGACTTCAAACAAAGCAATGAAAATTCTGCTGAGTCATTTTGTTAAATATTTGTACGTAGTAAAATATCGCTAAAAACAGAAACAAATAAACAACGCGTGTATATATGTTACAAGAAGGTGATTTTTGATTTCAAATAAAGTTGGTGACTGGATCTACTTTAGTTTTCCGGTTACACAATTCTTCTTTCATAGACATATATTGCATATTATTTTTTATGTAAAAACCTACATATTTGATTCGTTAAAAATGTTTGTCAATTTTCACTAATACATCCTTAAATTATTCTTGCAACATTTGTTAATTATCACACTCGTAGCCCGAGTATTGCCGAAAACTGAAAATTATCACATTCCGTCACTGATCCATTCCGGAAGTTAGTTTCGCCTAATACTGTCAACAGACTAGAGATGGGACAATGGCGTTTATGCATGTCCCAAACAATTCGTTATTTAGTTCTGTTGTTTCAGATTTTTTCAAAGTTCTTGTTAAAAAGATAGCCGAAAAGGGCATTTAGTATAAAGACAAAATACTGACATTTGTTGAGTGTCTTATGGTAGATTATCACCCTTATAAAAATCTATCACTGTCTATCACTAAGTGTCGGGGAGGGCAAATAATGCCAAATAAAAAACGGTACTCAAATAACAATAACGGAAAACACATTTGGAGCTCACAGTTTATTTGGTAAGGAATAAAAATACGGAACCAATAAGTATGTTAGGATAAGATCATTATTACTTGTAATCATATGTCACCAATTTTAATTTTAAAATTTATTATAGTTTAGAAGTTGCTGAAGGAATCTCTGAGTGTCAATTAATACTGTAACCGATTTAGTTTTTATATTTTATTGTTCTGTCTTCGTGATGGTTTTCGCCTACATTGTCACATTCCTCTTTGTTAGATTTATATTAGATTACACTGATTAATAAGGAATCTTAAAACAATAAAATATTAGATTTAAGTTAAAATCAGTACACATAGATTAGGTTCCCGTGTTTAAAGGAGTGTATTTTAATGATATGTTCAAAATAGGATTCAAAACTATTATATTATCTTTAATTCCTGAAGTCACAATATTTCAAAATGTGTAAGATTAAAGGTTTCAGTAATTTCCTGGAATGCAATTTCGATATTTCATAACGACAAATAAATAAATATCACAAACCAAACCAAAGGATAAATTTGAGCTAATAATGATCATCACACATTTAAAATGCCTATATTATACATTGATTGTTCTGTAAAATAATAATTATAATAATAATAATAATGACAACACGCGATTTTATACAATTTGTGATCCTCCGATAAAAAAAAAAACAACAACTTGACGTCTTTTCTAAAAAGTGTGACTACGAAAATTAAACAAAGGGTAAACAATCTGATGTTACTATCCAAAATGTAATTAAAATGTAGCTTATTTCGTTGTTAAATGTTCATCAAGTCAGTTCGATTACTTAATACACTTTACAAATGTATTTAAGACTTCTTCAAAGTTAAAACAAAGTGAGGGCGTTGATTGGCAATTGGCCATTAAATACTTAAAACACAACACTGGACACAGAGTTTGTCCACGGTGGTGTATAATACAGACAGAGGTTCCAATGGTTCCTGGTTTGGTCTTTTATATCATTGTTATTCATTATAATGTGTTAGTCGTTGCTCTACTTTCCTGTTGTGTTGTTTATCAAAATGACTTTCAATGTAATGTGTTAGCTGTTTCTCGTTGTGTTCATACTTTCTTGACTGGTTATGATGTTTTTAATCGTCTTTGATTGTCTCCTATAAGCCGTTTACTTGCTGTGTTCATTCTTTCTTGGTTGGTTATGGTGTTTTTAATCGTCTATTATTGTCTCTTGTAAGCCGTTTGCTTGCTGTGTTCATTCTTTCTTGGTTGGTTATGGTGTTTTTAATCGTCTATTATTGTCTCTTGTAAGCCCTTTGCTTGCTGTGTTCATACTTTCTTGGCTGTTATGGTGTTTTTAATCGTCTATTATTGTCTCTAGTAAGCCGTTTGCTTGCTGTGTTCATTCTTTCTTGGTTGGTTATGGTGTTTTTAATCGTCTTTGATTGTCTCTTGTAAGCCTTTTGCTTGCTGTGTTCATTCTTTCTTGGATGGTTTTGGTGTTTTTAATCGTCTATTATTGTCTCTAGTAAGCCGTTTGCTTGCTGTGTTCATTCCTTCTTTGCTTGTTATAGTGTTTTTAATCGTCTTTGATTGTCTCTTGTAAGCCGTTTTCTTGCTGTGTTCATTCTTTCTTGGCTGGTTATGGTGTTTTAATCGTCTTTGATTGTCTCTTGTAAGCCGTTTGCTTGCTGTGTCCATACTTTCTTGGCTGGTAATGGTGTTTTTAATCGTCTTTGATTGTCTCTTGTAAGCCGTTTTCTTGCTGTGTTCATTCTTTCTTGGCTGGTTATGGTGTTTTAAATCGTCTTTGATTGTCTCTTGTAAGCCGTTTGCTTGCTGTGTTCATACTTTCTTGTTTTGTCTATCAAATTGACTGTTTTTGTTTCGTGTTAGCTTATATCATGTAATGATTTTAGTGACGAAATTATGTCGACCATGACAATAATCAGAGCAACCAAAATTATTCATAATTAACAAAATGAAAAAGTACACGTCTCGGTAGCAACGTGCGAAACCAAAAAAATACAAATAACTGTAAGTATGGCAATTTGTAATTGAAAATTATAGGAAATGACAATTCAGATGTTAATTAAGAGCATTGACAAAACATAATGATATATGTTGTCAACTTTATCAGATATCCTACCATTCAATTTACTTTACCAAACAAAGTTCTTAATGAACCGACATTCTTACTGTAAATTCAATCAGTGTTCAGATTATAAACACGTAATGAAAATCTGTATAACCTCGAAAAACAACATCAGGGAAAAACCAATACAAACGTATTTGTTTATATTTTATACATGCAGCTTGTAACATAATGAGAAATATTTATTTGAGTTTTAGGGTGAAATAAAACAAACAGTTCAATCAATACAAGACCTTATGTTGTAAGTTAAAGAGTCCTTGAGACGCCCTCGAACACAAATTATTGAGTTTATTAACTAACAACTCGTTAATTATCAGCATCCATGTCAATAAGAAATCTGTTAATCAACGTAAACCTTAGGCTTATCAAATACAATTGAAGATAATAAACCGTCATTTTCTCGTGAGTGGAATTTTATTTATTTTTAAGTTTTTCTAGGACTTCAGCAATATGCATGGGGTGCTGGATAAATTTATCGATTTACGACACGAGGCAACATTTAACGCGCTGAGACTGCTAGTCGGGTAACAGTTACGCGCATTGTGTGGCTGCTAGTCGGGGAACAGTTACGCGCATTGTGTGGCTGCTAGTCGGGCAACACTTGGCACGCATTGTGTGGCTGCTAGTCGGGCAACAGTTGGCGCGTACTGTGTGGCTGCTAGTCGGACAACAGTTACGCGCATTGTGTGGCTGCTAGTTGGGCAACAGTTAACGGGCATTATATCTGCTAGTCGTGAACACTTAATGGACACTATGTGGCTGCTAGTCGGGCAACAGTTGGCACGCACTGTGTGGCTGCTAGTCGGGCAACAGTTACGCGCATTGTGAGGCTTCTAGTCGGGCAAAAGTTACGCGCACTATGTGGCTTCTAGTTGGGTAATAGTTAATGCACAATCTTTGGCTACTAGTCGGGCACAAGTTGACGCGCACTGTGTGGATGCTTGTCGGGCAACATGTTCTTTACTTGTTTCGTTTTATGAGGGTTTTATTGTTATGTTTTAGAAGAGCGTGTTTTAGTTTTAATCTTACTTATACTTTGTATAAATGATTTTTAAAAATTTATTGTATTGATAGATATCCAGCATGCTCAGCCTTGGGTTAACTTTTTTTAGAGTGGTCTTGCTTAACAATGAGTCATGTCTGTTCAATAAAAAAAATTCACTTACAGGCAAAATTAAACGGTAAAAACGAACCTATAGATAAGCAAGTTAGGAGCGATTTTACACAGGTATTTTTTTAATAACTATTTCATGTTTTGGGTAGTTTTGACTTTTGTTTCTTAAGGCAAAATATACAGTAAAAATACTCTACAATAAATGCATGGATATCAATAACATGTTCATAAAATTCATAAATTGTTTTGTTATTTATAATCTTATATATGGTTGAAGGCTAAATATTATGTTTATACCAAAAACGTAGGCTACAGTCTACTGCGATGCAATAACGTCTTCCCTTTTGTGTTCCGAAGAACTGTCGTTTAAAAACTTGTGGAACGTTTTTTGTTAAATCGCCATTGAAGGTAATTACGATATCAATTGATTGTCAGTCTAGTAACTAGAATTTAAAAACTGTACTCAGATCTGAATTCTGTAAAGAGGATCACATTGTTAACTCATTGAAGCTCAGGAAGGTTAAGTGATGTTGTTTCAATTCTGGAAAGTACTCAACGTTAATTAGCTAAGTCCTATAAATGTTTTAGATTTATGAGTGACAAAAACAAGCATTACAAGAGGTCTAAGTGGTCATGTTGATGGTATAGCCCTGACAACCTATACAGATTAGTTCATCTTGTTATCAATTACCTAAGGCAATAAAAATATCAATAAATATATTTATACATAATAGATATTCTTACTGCTTTGACAGACGGTCAAGTCTGTCTTGAAGTCATATGTTTCTACGGTCGGTTATTTGTTACCATGCGACGGACTGTATACGTGTAAACTATACGCTTTAGCCAGCTGAGCGTATTGCATGGCGAAGCGTGCGTGCGTGAGTCCGTCTATACATGTACGTAAACTTTTATCTTCCTCTTTGAAACTACCAAACGGAAACATATTTCAGTAGGAAGGTCCCTAGGTGGAGTAGTTTTTACAAATCAACTAAAATGACATACAAGACGGCTGTCGTTGCTATATTTAGCAAAATGCTCAATGTGGCCATTAGAGGTTGATTTATTAACCGATTTAATTTAAATGTGGTTTATAGAAATTAGACAGATGATCATTTAACACACACACACACACACACACACATATATATATATATATATATATATATATATATATATATATATATATATATATATATATATATATATATATATATTACTACATTTAAAATTAGCTTATAATTAGACGAATATGCAAATCAGCTAAGCTGCTACACTGAAAACAATGAGTCAAATGTAACCGTTTTGTGAAACCGTTTTGTTTTAACCCAGGGTGAAGTTATTTTAAGATTGTACAAATAAGCTTCTTGTGGCATCCAAAATGGCTAAGATTGCTATAAAAAAAGATGCAACTTGTCCGCCAGTAGAGCGATTTAGGCCCGCTGTAAGAGTCTGATTCGAACCTAGGCGAAAAAAGGCACTGTGTTCCGCGCTCAATCACAAAGGCTCTGAATAACACAAGACTAATATTAATTAAAATATTTATAATACCATCCGACTTCAGACGCACAGTTAATTTGCATAAATAGTACTCAGTCATTGGGTTGAAATACTTCTAACGTTATCAAAATAACCGGAATATTTTTTAAACCAGAACTATTAGTACAAACATTTTTCTCTGTTAACCACTGGTTACGTCATTGATTGAGTCGTAATTAGGAAATCACTGAGTTATGTTATATTGAAGATGTTGTCTTCAATAACCATTGCGCAATATAAATTATTGTCTTTTTATTTTCAAAATTAATCCATATGAGTTTTATAACTAGTGATCAATATGTCTTTATTCGTTTCAAAAGTTTTTCGGTGTTGTATTTCAAATTTTTGACCACCATTTTAATTAGGACTCCGATACATAAAGCATTACCAAATAAAATAAGTTATATGAATCTATGATGAACTAGTTGAAATCCAACTGTTATTTAAATAACATATATTACAGCGAAGAATCATGTATATTTCCATTATTTCAGAAATATCGACATAGCTGCCTTCTTTAATTATAATATATTCTCTACTTGTCTTAAGAACATGTGTAGTTCAAAATATCGATTTTTTTAAAAAAAAATAGCAATATTTTAGTGTATTGAATAGCTTCTTGACTTCTCATACGGTTCTTGTCACAAAAACATTTAAGTATTTTCTGTATAATAAATCCAGTCGTGGTAGCCATAAGTATGATTGTGTATAATAACTTCAGTTAATGTATTTCTGTGTAATAACTTCAGTTGATGTATTTCTGTGTAATAACTTCAGTTGATGTATTTCTGTGTGATAACTTCAGTTGATGTATTTCTGTGTGATAACTTCAGTTGATGTATTTCTGTATGATAACTTCAGTTGATGTATTTCTGTATAATAACTTTAGTTGATCTATTTCTGTGTGATAACTTCAGTTGATGTATTTCTGTATGATAACTTCAGTTGATGTATTTCTGTATGATAACTTTAGTTAATGTATTTCTGTGTAATAACTTCAGTTGATGTATTTCTGTATGATAACTTTAATTGATGTATTTCTGTATAACTTCAGTTGATGTATTTCTGTATGATAACTTCAGTTGATGTATTTCTGTGTGATAACTTCAGTTGATGTATTTCTGGGTGATAAATTCAGTTGATGTATTTCTGTATAACTTCAGTTGATGTATTTCTGTATGATAACTTCAGTTGATGTATTTCTGTATGATAACTTCAGTTGATGTATTTCTGTGTGATAACTTCAGTTGATGTATTTCTTTTTGATAACTTCAGTTGATGTATTTCTGTATAACTTCAGTTGATGTATTTCTGTATGATAACTTCAGTTGATGTATTTCTGTGTGATAACTTCAGTTGATGTATATCTGCATGATAACTTCAGTTGATGTATTTCTGTATGATAACTTCAGTTAATGTATTTCTGTGTAATAACTTCAGTTGATGTATTTCTGTATGATAACTTTAATTGATGTATTTCTGTATGATAACTTCAGTTGATGTATTTGTGTATGATAACTTCAGTTGATGTATTTGTGTATGATAACTTCAGTTAATGTATTTCTGTGTTATAACTTCAGTTGATGTATTTCTGTATGATAACTTTAATTGATGTATTTCTGTATGATAACTTCAGTTAATGTATTTCTGTGTAATGACTTCAGTTGATGTATTTCTGTGTGATAACTTCAGTTGATGTATTTCTGTATGATAACTTCAGTTGATGTATTTCTGTATGATAACTTCAGTTGATGTATTTCTGTATAACTTCAGTTGATGTATTTCTGTATGATAACTTCAGTTCATGTATTTCTGTGTGATAATTTCAGTTGATGTATTTCTGTGTGAAAACTTCAGTTGATGTATTTCTGGGTGATAAATTCAGTTGATATATTTCTGTATGATAACTTCAGTTGATGTATTTCTGTATGATAACTTCAGTTGATGTATTTCTGTATGATAACTTCAGTTAATGTATTTCTGTATGATAAGTTCAGCTGATGTATTTCTGTATGATAACTTCAGTTGATGTATTTCTGGGTGATAAATTCAGTTGATGTATTTCTGTATGATAATTTCAGTTGATGTATTTCTGTATGATAACTTCAGTTGATGTATTTCTGTATAACTTCAGTTGATGTATTTCTGTATGATAACTTCAGTTGATGTATTTCTGTATGGTAACTTCAATTAATATATTTCTGTATGATAACTTCAGTTGATGTATTTCTGTATAACTTCAGTTGATGTATTTCTGTATGATAACTTCAGTTAATGTATTTCTGTATGATAACTTCAGTTGATGTATTTCTGTATGGTAACTTCAGTTAATGTATTTCTGTATAATAAGTTCAGTTGATGTATTTCTGTATAATAACCCCAGTCGTGGTAGCCATCTATATATTTTACATTGTAATGACAATGAACTTGGTACTTACAAGTAATTGTTGTGTGTTTATTTATATATCTTTTTGTTTTTTATGCATTTATTAATTTTTATTATTATTTGACTATAAAAAATGTATTTGTGTTATAACATTATTGTTGACTATAAGAAATGTTTTTGTGTTATAACATTATTGTTGACTATAAGAAATGTTTTTGTGTAATAACATTATTGTTGACTATAAGAAATGTTTTTGTGTAATAACATTATTGTTGACTATAAGAAATGTTTTTGTGTAATAACATTATTGTTGACTATAAGAAATGTATTTGTGTTATAACATTATTGTTGACTATAAGAAATGTTTTTGTGTAATAACATTATTGTTGACTATAAGAAAGGTTTTTGTGTTATAACATTTTTGTTGACTATAAAAATGTATTTGTGTTATAACATTATTGTTGACTGTAAGAAATGTATTTGTGTTATAACATGTTTATTAAAAATGATCGACAGAAGAAATGAGTTGACAAGCATACCAAATTGGGCTATAAAACTTCATAGATAGAACTTCATTAACATTGTGCCTATATATGAACTGATTCCATACTCATTCCTTCTACAAAAATAATTAAGAGACAATCCCTGGTAGAAACAACAATTCTGACTTCTGTCGGTACCAAGTGTTACTAGTCAATCCCTACGTGTTCGAAATAAAAAAAATCTGATTGTTTTGAAAACAGGTTTTGCAGTAAACAAAATCACAAATTCGAACATTCACAGATTGTAAACGTTACCAAACGTAAAAAATATACAGGTGTGTCAACAAAAATAGCATTAAAAACAATATTTGCAGTAAACAAAACATAAGTGTGAACTTTGAGAAGGTATGAACGTTACCAACCGTAGAAAACATACACCTGTATCGACGAGATAGCATAAAAAATAATAGAAGAATTAATTAGTCTGTGGCAAAACACAATGCAAAACATGACACCGATATAAATGTTCCACGTTGCTTTCATTCCATGACCATTCCTCTTAATCCTCCGCAACATTTTGTTTTCCTGTTTTGGTTTTTCATTGTAAGTGTCTTTTCACTTGATTCTAGCAATACGGCATAATTCTGCTTCCCAAGTCGATTATAAAAAACCTATCCTTTTTTAATGAAAAATGTCTCAGGCTTTTTATTTTTAAGAAAATTGATATGTTCTTTGCAATTAAAAAAGCTACAAAACAATATCAGAATCTGAAACCCGAGTTATCGACAGTAAAAGTTTCTGCCATTAACTAGAGCAGTGTGTCATTCGAGTAATATGAGAAATCTCTTGATATTAAATGTATAATTGCTTTTACTCTTTATGGACTTTTTAACGAAATCAATATCCAGTACACAAAGAGATTTATTAAAACAGGATACAAAAAATGGAATAAAATGAAGATCATGTAAAATTTTATTTCATAAATTTTTTAACAAAAAATCAATATTTATATATTATTATATCGATAGTTATACTGATCAATGGGAACTATTAAACGTAAAACTGTACCATGTTCGGAAAAACATCACATTAAAAACTTAGATAGTTTTTTTACAAGATAGAATGGTGTTAATGTATAAATGTAACACAAAATTTTCGATAATACAATATATCCTACCAGTACACGTTTATTAATGGCTTCATCGTGAACAAAGCGTCCAGAATAATTCTGGTTATTAGTAGTTATCAAACGCTTTGTAAAAAGTCTGGGAGACCTTTCGATTTAAATAATACTGCTTGATGACAATACTATAAGAGACATAGCAAGGAACTCTCTTTGGTAGTAACAAGCCGACATAGAAAGTGAAACAGAAGAAGACAGGGTGTGTGATAAAAAGGGGGATATAGGCGTGAAAATATCAAATCTTTAAATCATTAATATAGACTAGATCGTTAATTAAATCGATAACATGTTATATTATTTGTTTAAATAAAACCATTGGTCTTGTCACATTTATAATTAAAGTTTTAAGCTATATCACTAAATCATCATTATCCTGCGAATTATCATCAGTATCCACAAACTGTTGTTCCATTAAATTTAGATTAATGTCAGTGTAATGTTTTAAAGTTAAATAAATGACATTTTATAACGAATCTCTACATGTTAAACCGATTTTATTAAAAAAAGCAATACATTACATAACATATTGCAACTAAATATGAATCACCATAACAACGTGAATTGACTAAAACGTGCATATATATCTACGGATATGTTTTGTTAGTTACACAGCGTGTTGGTGACCTCACATGCATCATAAAAGGTCGGTAAGTTCCAAATCGAGCAAGGGCGAAGCCTGGAACTTGTTTTGAACTTTACTGACCCCGTTTTAACAATATAGTTCACCATCACACAATTAAACATGTAAAAACCATATATGGTTACTAACACCGCGTATCGATTATCTATTTATCATCTCAAGTAATCATTAAAAGTGGTACATGTACACAGCGGCAATGTAACCTGGCCCCAGTTCCACAATCATCCACTCAACTGAGTGTACACTCAACTCAAATGATCGAATTTTTTGTCTCATCAATATTTTAAAAATGTCATGTTTTTGAGACAATATTTTTTTTTGTTCTACAAAACTACACCAAACAATGTAGATATAACGTTACTTATTAATTTTTACTTTGTAATGTCTTAGAAAATTAACATTGAAATATTTCCGAATTCGAGTTGAGTATACACTCAATTTAGTGAACGATATAAAACTGGGGCCTGAGTCCTTGGATTGGAGTAGCGTAGAGTTCAGGTTTACATCGATGTGTTTCATTTTGAAAATGTTCTGTAAACACGCGATGCATGACAAAAGACGGTAAAATAAATTTAGCTTCCTAATAAATCAATGACAGCACCACAATTTTTGTGTATGTTTAAATTTTGGAAATATTTATCCAATGGTTTGTCTAGTTTTGTGTACCTGTTTGTGTGATTTTATTATAGTGCACGTGACTGCGTTCACATCACCAAGTAAATAATCTTTTTGTTCTATTTTCAAAAAACCAGCATGTTCACAAAATTAAATATTAAAGTATTTTAAATCTGCATTTTCGGACATTGAACAAAACTAAAAGCAAAAACAATCTCGAAACATAAATCAAAAATACCTTTGATTGCGAACGGCAGAGCTGTTAAGTCTAACATTTTATCAATTGATGTTGTTGTATATAATCAATTTTCACGCCGTTTACACAATATCCAGAACGAATATATGGTAAAGTAATATGTTCATAGAATACTGTCCACTATAGGTCAATTTGTCTAGATTTGTGTATCATAAGGACAAACTGGACAATATGATAATTTTTATAGTCTCTAATACAAAATAAAAACCGATCAGACATACAAGAGATTAACTAATTTACCAGATGGTGACCTTGTTTATAGGGTTATCTCTATATACTTGGTTATATTAACATCTTCGATGCAGACCGAATTAAACCACACTTACCACAATATCATGAAATCATTGCCTGTATCTATCAATATCGTTCAATATAAGTAGGTAAATTTTATAATACTTCTGATACAAATCTATAAATCAATGGATTAGCTTGATGACTTTGATTTCAGCGAGGTAATTTTTCTGTACATTGGCATATGCAAAATGTCATTTCACATACATCATACAAGATGTTTAATTAACCAATTAAAAATAGATATAGCTCATAATGTTACCAGTAAATAACCCTTACAAGCCCGCGGAGCGATGACGTTTGTATATCAAGATACAATTTATTTTGATAGTGTAAGTGTAAAGTGAATTTTGACATAAGAAGTCTATGTTTTGCCCCTATTTGAACCTTTTAGCATAATGCTATTTCTCCAACTATACTAGCAGTTCATTACAAGAAAACCACAACACATTCCATTTCTTGCTGCTTAACACTATTTTAATGATAGGGTTGTGTAGCTGTTTACTACAAACTGATATATTGCACAATGGTTTCCTAGATAATTATATTCTGTAAAAAGTTTTGTACATGTAACTAGGATTTTGTTTTATTCGTAATCAAGTATGGGTTTTGGTAACTTAAACATATTTTAGGAAGTTTTAATTCAAGACTTATGTAGTATCTGATTTAGACAGATAGATGTATCCTGCTTATTGTTTCATTATTTCCTTTAAACTGATTAAATTAAGATTTCCATTTAAACAAGGAAAGTATAACTGAAAAAACAGAAGTAAACAATCTACTGAATACAAATAGATCTATTGACTGTATTCGACTCTCGGAAGATTTCAGATTGTGGTTTAAATCTAATAATTTTTTCACATTATACATGTACTAAGATTGATTGCAGAATTACAGATAGCTGCAAATGCGAAAATAATCTTTTTCGTTTTGTCATGAGATTTTCAGAAATAGTTGTTACAATAAATGAGATTTTGTTGTTTCTAATGTTGATTAGAAATGGAACATCCATTCTATCTACATAAGCTTTTAAAAAATTACTATCTTCTTATAAATTTCTGTCCAAAATAATGTATTTGCATATCGTTACCAAAAAGTTTTAAAAAGTAATAATCATGTTCATTGAATATATATCCAACTGATGTTATAATTCAATGTTATTCTATCTTCTGGACGGTTCGTTTGCTTTTTGAATGTTCCTGTTATATATACCTTACGCTTTTCAAGCCACTCCTTGTCGCTTAGCCTAGCCTTACCAGAACTTCCTGAAAACTTCGAAATTAACATAGAGAAATTTACTAGGTATATTGCATTCCGTTTTTCATTCCTTAACATAAAATGTTCACCCAATCAATTTTATTCTAGTTACATAAAGATTGATTAACCCAGGGATATAGAAGCCTGTAATTCCTGCTCCGGATTGAATTGGGAACTCTTCTTGTTGGTTATATCTGGCACGTAAACAAAACTGTATAATTTAACGAGAAAAAACAGGCGAATCATTAGATTCACAATATTGTTCGTTAACAATATTATAAAACAGGCTTGCTTATAGTCGATCGAACGAGAAGACATCACTTGACTCGTCATAAAGATATAACAACCGTTATCAATATATATATATATATATATATATATATATATATATATATATATATATATATATGTTAAAAAAACAGCCTCGGATAATTATTTTAAATTTTCCGATAACTAGTTTTATAACTTTCAAACCTTACTAAAAACACGTGTTAGATTAGTACAATGATTATATATAATATATATATATATATATATATATATATATATATATATATATATATATATATATATATATATATACGACTGGTTATTATAGTTCCAAAGTAGAAACATTTTTAGCGCAAATAAGCTTTAATTTATTAAAATATTTCATTTTATTGATCTAAGTCTACTGAGATACGCTTATATATAAATTGCTACATCACTGAGACAGACTTGAGAGTCTGTTTTGTAAGTTGTTTTGAAGATAATACATATAGTCTTTATTTTAATGTAACAAAACAGTCTATACCTTATATCAAGTACTTGGAAGCACTTCCATCTCTCTCTCTCTCTCTCTCTCTCTCTCAATATTTATTTGCCTACCTTAAGCAGCGTCTTCTAAATATGTCATCTGTACAAGCTACAGGTTTTTTATTGTCTTGTGGACTCTTTTCCTTTTTTCTTGTAGAAACCAAAGATTTTGACCTCAGTCGAAATATAAGATTGTCCATCGTAAAATAAATCTAATCAGGAATAGTCAGTAAACCGACTTCCTTAGCTGTCAAATTATAATGTACAGATAGTTCTTTTAGTTACAATATATTGTTAGTCACACTTTGACTATCAAACAAAACCAACATCGTCCGTTCTTAATGTTTTACATACGTTTCCACATAAAAGCTTTTATGATATGTTTCATTCACAAAAACATCTGAATCATTTAAGTTTCTTTATTGAAGTGTGTTAAGCCACGTTACTGTGTAGGTTTCATTTTGTCTTCAAAACCCCCAAATCGATATCAAATCGGAGTTAATGATTACAATTCTCCAGGCTATGTGTTGTATCTTTACACAATAAATCAAGATTCCATATGAATGAAAACTGTTTCACTGAAGCAATTGCCGTATTTTTTTAAAATACATGCGCTTCATAAATGATTTACTCTATAACTGATATGTTTATATCAGTTACCTTTATGAAAAACAATTGTTGAAGAGGCTGGATGCATTTGAGCTGTCAATCAAAACTGTCTCTAAGGCAAAGGCGTGACAAAGAAGCGCGTGTTAACCTTTAACCTGTCGTGTTCTTGATTAACCAGTGAACTTTGTTGATATTACGTCAATTAATACATTGTTTCCACACTCATATAACACTTAATAACGGAAAGCGTAAATAATATATAATTCATATTACAGATCCAGTTTTTACTTCCATAAACATGTATACTGTATACACGTGTTATATGGAAGAAGACTGTGTTGATCCTAATCTTTATTGCTGTATTGATCTGAATAACGATGCTAATGTTTTGTACCAAGTTCTAACAGGTGTAAGTAAGTAGTGAATTGCTAAATCAATATATATTGTTAATAATGAAATATATGCTTGCGAAATAAATGCAAAACAATAACTTTTCGACTAGTTAGAATGTAAATAATGCATTGAAACGCACACCACGTAACGGAAATATAACTACATGTTATAACAACTTTGAAGCCTAGGTCTATTCAGAATTTGGTTTCAGTTTTAATCCAATATGTTACGTGACACATTCAGATTTAAAGGAATTTAAAACCTGTTTTTTAAATGCGAGCGAAACAGAAACCATGCTTAGCTTTTGTCATACGTAACACAAACATACCGGTCAATGCCAAACTCACAATCCAAATGCAAACATATCAGTCAATGCCCATATCACAATCCAAGAAATCAAAGTGAAAATTTGAAAATAGGTTAATACAGTTTAACACATGAAAATCGACCTACCACCAGGGAAAATAAGACCGAGTGCTGCGGAAGGGTGAGCACCTTTTGTCTATCTAGCTAAACAAGCCACATGAAAAAAGGATGAAGAACGTGGGACTTTGAGATGTTAATTATATCCAGCAGCGACTTCCTACTTATCAAAAATATTGTGATGACGACCAAAAAACTTTCTGAGGGCCTTGATAAAATTTTCATAATAAATAATCTTAGTACTCATCGAAGTAATCTATATATATTAACAAATTCACCAGTAAAAGCATACTTTCTTAGGGAACAAAACTGTCATATACAGAGCAGTGTACTTAGGGATTGGTTCTTATTTACAATTTCTTTTAAATTAAGGTAGGTAATCCCCGTTTTAAGTGGTGTTAATGAGTGTGATAAGGAACAGAAAAATTACGTGATTTGATTTGCATTTGCTATACATAGTTTTTAAATATTTTTATTTAAGTGCCTCGTTACAAAGAGAGAAAAATGAAACAATTTGAAAACACAGGGAAGTACATTTTATTTTCTCTTTGCCTATTTTACTTTTTAGCATTTATTCAATATTTCGGCCCAATGAAACCAGAAACTGAGAAAAAAACATTCTTCGTGGCACAGTTTGTTGTTTAGTATCTATATATATTTCGTCCACAACTCATCGTATTTATAGGAAGTTTTAGCCAATCAAAACATTAAGGCTTGGATTTCAAGGACTCTATGTCTGAGTAGCTTCAGTGATACGTTTTATGTCTTACAGAATAGTATATTAAATTTCTTCTCAACAAAGAATATTTTGTAAGCTACAGTTATTCATTATATTTTATCTTCGGAAAGTATATTCGTATAAACCCCAAGTGAAAAGATTGGAGTCTTATTTTTAATCCAGTTTGTTGTACAATGCATCTCAGAAAGATTATACATTCCCCCGATAATTTAACTAAAATATTGTTTTTTTTTTATTTGCCAAATTGTATCGGTGTTTTTTACGTCAGCTAAATGTGAATTTTTTTATTTTAGACTTATTTGATCTTTCTCAAACTAAAGTGATATAAAACACCTCATTTTCAGAATATTGGAAGTCACTAAAGAAAAGTTTCAGAAACATTACGGAGATTTGCGAAATCATCTTAAAACATGCACAAACATGGAAAGTACTACACTTTTAAACAAAAACTGTACAAGAAAAAGAATAACAAAAAAAAAGAAGAAATAAAGAAAGACAAAAAAAAGTCAGGCAAAGTTTTTTACATAAACTAAAGACTGAGTGCGTTCTAGCACATAATATGTAAAGGATTCAACCCAACAAAACATATATAGAAATTTACACATATCACCAAAACTTGTACATTAAAAAGGACACATTAACAAAATAACATACACAAAACAAAGGACAAAATAACAAATTCAAACAAAATATTTTCTGAACATAAACGATTCATTGAGACTTGTTTTTTGCAACTGTTATGTCATACGTTGGTTATATATTTTACTTTTAATTTAAAGGTCGCGATAACAATTAATTAACCAAACAAACAGGAATATAAAAACTGAATGGTCACAGCTAAATAAACTGTAAAATGGAAAAAAATGGAATCTTAAGCTATCTAAGATCCATTTGCTGTCCAATTGTAAACCAGCTTATTTTTTTTGTTCTCCTTTTTTAGAATAGAAAATAAGAATGAAACCATTTGTTGCCTGATAAATAAACATTGTTTATATTTGTTTTGATATTCTATCAATTTCAATCTAGAATTAAAAACAAGTTTGATGTCATAGATATAAAAATATTGACTTTTCTTTAACCGGACCATTTAACATCATCTGTTAAAAGTACCCAAACGTACATGTACACATTGGTTCAAAATTTAGGTTTCAAAACATAATAAGGTTGGCTTTTGATTCGGTCTTTGATAATTTATATGATGGATAAAAGACTTTAACTTTAACAAAAGCAGTTAATAAATCAATAAATGAATAAAGAAAAAATAATATAAGGTGCAATAAAGCTTGTATTTTTTCCTTCTCCTTATTTTTTTGTTATATATTTTTTTTATTTTTTGCACGCTCCTTGTACTTCCCGTTATGTATGAAATATTAAAAAGTTATTACGAAATGTTGGTAAATTTACGTCTTTTTAGTGACAGAACCTGAAGATAAATCTTTATTGAATATTCGGATGTAATTTGATTTTTAAAACAAATTTCTTCAACTTATTACGTTGTTCGTTTCTTTTCTTTCATATTTTAGCCCGCTGCAGCTTTAATTGCAATTCATATCATGATAGAAAGATTATTTTATCTTCCGATAAATAAATGTGCTTATTTGTGACTGCAATTAACACCGTATTCCATTAATCCAGTAATTAAGTGATTGTCAATAATCGAACTCTAGGTTCAAATACATCTACTTTTATTAAATTTGTTTTGGTTATTTTTATTCCTTTTGATTCAAAAACAGTAGTTTAAAAGAACCTTCATTTGGGTAAACATGCTGTTTATTATACACATTAAAACACCTTTTATCAACAGGACGTTGACTTACTATTTATAAAACTGACAGATGATCATATAGGTACTCATTGACTTTATGATACTAGGAAACTGCTATTTGTCATTAATTGAGCAGATTGGTATTTTCAAAGTCAAATTTACATCTGATTCCCTAAAACCAGTATTTAAGTGATTGTCAATAACCTTACCAAAGATTCAGAAATAAATTAACTTTTATTTAATGTTAATTAGTTATTTTTATTTATTTTGATTCAAAAACATAAGTTTTAATGAACTTTTATTTTGGTTAACATTGTTTATTAGACACATTTAATCACCTGTAATCAACAGGACGTTGCCTTACTATTTATAAAACTGACAGGTGGTCATATAGGTACTTATTGACTTATGATACCCGGGAACTGCTATGTGTCATTAATTGAATTAAATTGGAAAATAATTTTAGAAAAATGAAATAAGATAATTGAGCTCCCAGCAAGCAGTTATTTGCTCTTTCTAGTTCACAGAAAAATTGTTATAGATGTATACCATGTTTACTGATAAAGAAAATAAATTCGGCGTATCAGTCAAAGCGCATTTATTATTATTATTATTATTATATATATATTAATTTTATATCAATAATAAAATAATGGAAATATTTAACTGATAAAACACATATTTTTGATTCAAAAACGTAAGTTTTAAAGAACTTTTATTTTGGTAAACATCTTGTTTATTAGACACATTTAAACACCTGTAATCTACAGGACGTTGCCTTACTATATATAAAACTGACAGGTGGTCATATAGGTACTTTAGGACTTTATGATTACTGGAAATTTTTATTTGTTCTTAATTGAATTAAATTGGAAAATAATTTTGGAAAATTGAATTGAATCAATTCAGCTTCAAGCAAGCAGCTAAAAATTAATTACGAAGTTACTTGCTATTTCAAGTTCATAAAAAAATTGTAGTTACAACAAAAGAAAAAACAATCAGCATAAACTGAAACCTATATTCCGTTCAAAATGTCACATTTATTCACATTAGTTGTGCCTCTTTATTAATGCTTTTTTGTTGATATTTCTGGAAAATAAAACTTTTCGGAAAACACATTGTCCAATAATAAAAAAATAAGAAGAAGAAATAAAGAATAAAGGGAATAAAGTTAATTACGTAGTTACTTGCTATTTCAAGTTCATAAAAAAATTGTAGTTACACCATAAGAAAATACCATCAGCATCAACTGAACCCGATAAAAAAATGCCAATGATCTAAATTCAGTTCATAATGTCACATTTATACACATTAGTTGTGCCTCATTATTAATGCTTTTTTTATATGTCAGGAAAACAAAACTTTTTGGAAAACACATTGTCCAGTGGATAAACAAAACTACAATCTAGAGCCCTCAATTAATTTTCAAATTCAATTTCGTCTAAAAAGAAAACAAAATAACTGAATTACATTTTAGTAACATCAAACTGAACAATGAACACCATATGCTGAATAAATGGCAAAATATTGAATAGGAAAATACCTTTTTCATTTCGTTCGAAAAACTATATGTAGAAGTACATCAAAGTTGTATCATTATATCATAGTTCCCTATTCCTTTTATTCTCAATGTTGACTTTCACGTGAAAGGTCGAGCTAGCAAGGCAGAAGGTGCTTACCCTTCCGGAGCAACCGGTCTCACTTCCCTGATAGAAGTTCACGTGTATTACTATATCTGCCAGCGTTCAAAGTTTTTACTTTGTTTTTGGTATTGTGATTTGGACACGGACTAATATTTTTGGTTTGTTAAGATATAAGGAACTTTTTACATATGTGTTGTTTTTCACAAATCAATTAAATTTCAGTACAGATACACAATTCAACATATAAAGTTTAACTGTTTCAGAAAAAAGTTGTAATGACACTATAATGAATTAATAGATTTATACATGCAAAACCTGCGTGACTCTCTAAAAGAACATTTCCCACTTTTGAGATTTCATTGTATGCCCTTTTATTATTCTAAAACGTTTTACAAATCAATGCATATAACAACGCCAGTTAAAACCCAATTAGTCTTTTCAGGTAAGACTGCAGGGTCTGTCCTTAATTTGAAAGTTATATAAGACCCTGTTTCAGGACTTTCAGTACTAAGTTGTTTTATTTCTGAATCAATAGACTCATTTGTAGTAAACCCTAGTCAGTATACTGATTGCCAACCAATGTTTTCTGAAAAATTTATAAAAGCAAATTATTTAAAAAAGTCAATTTTATGTCAATTCCATTGTGCTGAAAACTGTGGTCTTCAGAAAATTACCTAAAACAGTTTTATGTAATCAAATAAATTTTGTTTTCCGAATTTTCAGATTTCTAGACACAATCGGGTTGATGATCTTATATTACTTGATGATTATCGATTCTTCAATTATTTCACAAGTCATAAAACACTTTCTCGGTTAGAGATGGAAGTTTGAAAAAAAGATAGTATGCGATCTACCGATATATCCGATAATGTAGACATGTTGTCTGTGTCTGGATTTTTAACATGCTTCATCGCTTCATCTATCACAAAAGTTGCAATATGACACACACACACACACACACACACACACACACAGATATATATATATATATATATATATATATATATATATATATATATATATATATATTCTAATGCTAAAGCTGTTAGTGGCCGAACGTTTTGTAGGGATATGGTATTACAGACGAACATACTTAAGAATATTAAGCGGTACAAGTCAGATATCAACGTAACACGAAGGCTGGATACATATACTTGCAAAAGTCAAAGTCAATATTGCAACTAATTCAAAACCTTAAAAAAATCTTTAAAATCTTTAATTCCTCTTTTTATGTTGATTGTGTTACTATAAATAAATTAAGTAACTTTGCTGACGTCAAAGTTAACATATTTATTGTTTGTTACTTAAATATAGAGCTTCGCTGAACGTGAGATCTAAAGCGAGAAAAGTTCACACCAAATTTTAACGGTTTGGTTTAAATACTCCTCAGAACAGATCTTACTACAAGTTTGTTGGTTTACTTGCTGAATTAAGATGGGTGTTTTGATAGTTATCCGTTTTTTTTCCTTTCATCTCAGACACGGGCTTAATATATAAAAATCATTGTCGTAAAACATTGACTTTGCAAAACTTTTGGAATTTTGTAGAAACTCTGCTGATAGACTAATTGAACATCTCCAACCATGCTTAAGTTGATAGTATGATAAGTTAAACGTTCTGTTAGATATCTTGTTTATGTAAAATATGTAGCTACAATGTATAATGTCAGCAAATACAACCAAAACACGAGGAAACAAAAGAAATAAAGAGACTAAATAATTTAAGAATACTGATAACAAATATCTAAAGGAAATATTGAGTCCAATCGTGTGGTAATATTCTTATTTAAACCTCATTCCCTTCTTTTTACAACAATTGGTCTGTAAAATATATTTTAAATACAAATTACTTCACTAATAACAATGTATTTTATCATATTTTGTTTTTTCAAAAATTACAATAATGGATGAAAAGCGATGCTTAGGTTATAAATAAAAAAAATTGTTTGTACAAAGTCGTTTGTCAGAATCATAAAAGAATTTTAAGACAAACCAACGTGAGGTAATTATGATTTTCAGATGAAATTTATTTGTGAGTCCAATGTAAAAAAAAAAACATCATCATGAGGGAACCCGCATATTACTGAATCTTGATTGTGGTAAACGTTAATTCTTCTAACTTTAATTGAAGTTCCAGTTCCATGGAGACCGCCATCATACAAAAACGTTAACACAATATAGTTTAGGGCAGTTATAGATTTTACCTGCAAAACTGTTAACGTCAGAGGTGTCTGGTAGGAGCAGTGACAGCAGATGTTCAGTACAAACACCCCTATGGGTTTGTGTTTACTAACAAAAATCCTTAACGCAAAACATCTGATAAAAATACCACAAAACATGTTAAAAAACCTTCAATAACAATAGCTTTGCTCCAATAAGTAGAAATATATTTTCGAAAACAGAATCTGTTTATGAAACTGAATAGGATCATTCCACTCTGTCACAAACATGTTTGACATTTCTGCCGATTATGATTTTGCTAAAATTGGATGCTTAAAATTTTCTGCAAACTTTAATCCTTTAAATTCCTAAATTGTAAATGATCTATGACGTTGCAACATCATAAGTTTCCATAACATCTACATTATGTTATCGATGTTGGTGTACCTCTTTATAGTTCCAAAATCTTTCATACGGTCCGTTTTTTCTCATATAATAGCAATAAATTAAAAACAATATATATAATAAACAAAAAAGTTTTATAATATTTAAGTGCCATGTGTGAACATTTTAAAAATTTATTCCCCATCAATGAAACTACGGCCTGAAGTTGATAGATAAAAAATAATCAAAACATTTGAAAATAAATGAATCTAAAGTTCCAAAATTATATAAGTCCAAATCCAGCTAAGGAATGCTTTGCATGGGGGAACAAACCTTAGTTTTAAATTAATTTCAATAATTAGGACGGCTAAAATTTTTGCTTTTAATTTTTTCAGTAGGGAACCTAAGTTCCTTCCAAACGTTGAAAATGTCCAATTTGATTATGTTCAGTACAAACACTCTTGAATACTTACACGAATGTACTTAAAAAACAACCAAAGCATCCAAAGTTAAAAACAATCAAACAAGATTTGAAAACACAAACAAATCAAACCACAGCTATGTAGGAAACACCAGATTTTAAACGAACACTTAGATATGTGTTTTAAGTAAATAAATAAAACACAAACACAAACAGAAACGTACCAGCCCTTGCCCAAATCACAACGCCAAAAACAAAGTAAAATCTTTGAAACCTGGCAAATTTAGTAATAACTATACGTGAACTTCCATCACGTTAGCGAGGCCGGGTGCTCCGAAAGGTATGGATATCGTATTACTTAAGAATCATTAAGCAAAAACCATTAATAAAGCCAGCTAAGTGTGTCATTGTTTTTATTTTTTAATGTGTGTCAGTGTTTTTATTTTTTAATTTTTAAGTAAAGTGTACTTTAACAATTTTATGTATTTTGAAAAAATTAAATGTACAAAAACGTTAAACAATATATATCAGATGTATCACATTTAACATAATAGATTAAATATCTTTTTCCAGAATGGTTTAAATATCAGTCGCTACATAAATCTTTTTGAAGACTCTCTTTTATTGATATTTTTCAGTATAATATTATTTAGATTTAATTCTGAGTAGACTTAAGGCCTAAGGTTGTGTTATTTATTCTGTAGTGTTGTTTACGCCTTAAATGATTTAGAACTCTAGCAGCAAAAATAAATTAATAATAATAATAATAATAAAATAATGCGGGCAATGTTGATTAATTTTTATTCTTGATATTGGTCTTTTATTCACCGGAAGCTTTGGAATCAAAAGGTATTTTTTCATATTTTGTCAAAACAAACTACTGAATGGTAAAATCATGTTCTTGTTATGTGGGTTTACGTTCATAAAACATTTAGAGTTTAAGACAATTCTGTTTATCCCAAAAAGAATATTATACCACAAAACAAAAGAGCTTGATAAATCAAAGCCTGTTAATCAGTATGATACTAAAACACTTAACTATATATATATATTTACATTTTCAATGTGTTTGCTTTATATAACTGTGTTTGAGACCAATGGTAATTATACAGCTATAATTACCAATGATATCGGTTATAATTACCATTGATCATCTGACCTGCGTATGAACACATTGTTGCATACGGAACTACATTATCTAAGTAAACAAACATGACCGCCATCCATAACAACATAAGACTTTTTACACCGTCTGCAGTTGATCCATGCACGGTTGCTGCTAGGGCCCAAAGCTATTTTTAACGTAATTTTATATTGAAATAAACACAGAACATTTGCAGATTAAATGTTACAATAAAACAATTGCTGAAAAAGAATTATTAAATTAATGATGATATCTTGACCTCACTACTATCTGTTCCTATTTCTCACGCACTATGTTGTTCGGCTGTTCCAGTGACTGGGCATACTTGTCGTAATCGGTAAGTATTTGGACATTTTTTTAAGGATTAAAAATATCAAAATAATTTTTAAAAATCGGGAAATGTAAATATAACCATTAAACTGTTTAGAAATAAGGCTAGCTCGCGTTATTCAGTTTGCATTGCACGGCATTGGAAGTTATATCGACTAGAAGCCTCATTTTTAAACAGTTTAATGGTTAAAAAACTTTTTTCTCGCATATGTGATAGATTTATCTCACTGAATGGGTGGTACGATAGTTTTTTCCATATCGCACCTCGCGTGCGCACGTGTAGCCTATCTAAGTTGAACGGGGACTACATTTTTTTCAATTGGCAAGGGTCATAATTTTGTGAGAAAAAACTACATGAAAACGACAAAAAATACTTTTTTATGATGAATAATTTCATTTTAACTAAACAAAGTTTATATATAAAGAGAAAAATCGTTGCTTTGTTGTGCCTCGTAGGTTCACATTTTGCTGTGGGTGAAAGGTTATTTGTTATTGTTGCGTGTTTTGTATTTCATCCGCTAGCAAAATCCTGCAACGTTATAGAATGGATTCCTGTATTTTTTTCGTAAATTATATGTGAGAAAAATAATCAATTATTCGACTGAGGTCGAGATGGGAAAATTCCGATCTCGTGGTCAGATTTTTTTTATCTCAAACTCGGCAGAGCCTTGTTTGAGATGAAAACTCTGACCACACGATCGGAATTTCCCCATCTCGACCTTAAACTTGTAATAGATTCTCTTTATATAAAGCCTTCACTGTAAATATAGCATATTTGGTTGTCCTTAACCATTAAACTTATGTAAACTTTCCAAGTTATGTTAATCTTAAAATGAAATTTTTATTTTTAATTTTGTTTTATGGCTAAGATACAGAAACAAAATCATAAACCTAAAAAATTCTTACTAAAAACATACCCTACATTGTCAAAAGTATATTCTATTTTGAACTTAGAGTGAAAAGATTCATTTTTCAATACCTCTTTTATTTGTTTTAGGGCAGTTATTTACCTAATATTGTAGCACTGAGGCTATAATCATGACAAACCTGTGAAAAACCGAAAACTACGGAGAACTATGGAAAACTACCAAGAACGAACTACCGAAAACCACCGATACGTAATTATCAATAAGATTGATGTTAGAAGTTTACCTTAAACATCATTAATCTGAATTAAATGCTGTAAGTTTTATATTTGAAATCATCCCTGGAAAGTGTTCAAAATCTTTTTTAATGACACCAATATTTTTGATCAATTGTACATATATTATCTCTGAAAAGTCTCAAATGACATTCTAACACGATTCGCTGAATATTAACAATTTTTTAAATATAATTTTTACACATTTACTTCGAAAGTATGACAACAGTTAAACTATTTTTAAAAAGTTATTTTGCACTTTATGGAAGGTTATCGGCGAAACATGATCGCATTTTATATACCTTCAGAATATAATCTAATACTTTCTAGTTTGGTAACTTGATAGATAGTTTGCTTATTAGATTTGAAAAGTACACATGCTATATGTGTAATGTGAACTCTTATGTTATACAAAAATACTAAATTATAGTTAACTTATTATAAAAGAGAACAAAAATTGTTAGTAGAAACGTAGTTTATGGAGGTTTATCTATAATTAATATAAAATGACACACAGCAACGTAAAAAACGTGTAAACAAGCGTCGGATCTAACAGAAAATATGATAATGTACATTGTAACTGCTCTTGAATTCCTTGATCTTTAAAGGACATTGGATTATAGGATAATATTCCGAAGTAACAAATAAAGAAAAGTTATCAACCGAAAACAAAAATGTTTTCAGGATAAACACACTTTTATCACAGATAATGAAACTCCAGGACGGACTCTTAATGTTATAAGTCTTTTATATGTTTACTGTTACCAAGAAGGCGACATAATAATCACACACACACACACACACACACACACACACACACACACACACACACGTAGATTTTAAAAATCCTCTCTTGGACGAACACAGGATTTGTTAAAATAACGAATTTTACTTTCATTTTCTAGTTTACAAACCAAAATATCATTGCATTTTATTTTATACAAACATTAAAACATCATTTGTATGATCGTTAATGTATGATCTTTGATCGTTCACTTCCGTTTATTTTTACTCTAAAATATTTATACTTTTTCTTTAACTCTATACGAATATTACTTCCTTATATCGGTCATTGTATCACATTAATGATTTGTAATAACGCGAGGTGAAAATCCAGTTAATTGATATCAAGCTATCAAGAATTTTGCCCGTCTACATCAACTATGACTAATTCTGTCTTATTTTATTTATATACAACTTAATTTGCAAATTCAGCATCTTTTACGAAAAGGAGTTAAACAACATTTTAGATTGACTAAAATCTTGTAGAATTGGATCTTAATTTTGTCATATATGTTTGTAAAACTTAAGTCATTGTTTAACTAAAAAACAGTTAGAAATAATTCTGACGTTTTTGTTTAATTTTGTCTAAATTCAACTGGTATTTCTGTTATATATTAGTTGGTCCTTTTGTTCATTTAGCACCAACGCCTTAATCCACGCATACAGCTGCGTAGCCGAGAAGTCTGTTGCAGTATAAAGAATGTATTTAGTTAAAGTCAATGCAAAGAAAAACATTACATACCGAAAGAACAAAACCAGCAAATAGACAATGAAAGGAGAAACGTATTAAAAAACGCTGACATTGGACGGGGCATCATTCATAACAAAAGTCTCGCGTAATATGTAAACCTATATAATAATCGATACTTCGACCTTATATAATATCTGCTTATAATCTTTATAAATAAAAGTAAAATTAATGAAATGCAGATCATAGGTATAAACGCCTACATGAAATTAATTTCATCTTTAATCTTAGTTTCATATGTTACAATAGAGAAATGACAGGAAAGCTTACTTCCTGACCTAGATCAGGCTTTATATCAGTTGATTGTTTCTTATCACTAACTGTCTAACATATCGATTTTATTGTGTAGAAGGAAATGTTGTTTCATTTATTAAGTAATATGAATTGAACACTTATATAAGTAGTTTATTAAAACCACTTTGGCCCAACAAACAGCTAAATAAATAAAAAACGTTACAGTAAATGAAAATGAATCAGTGAATTGAATCAACTTTGATGTTACAACTAAATGAATAAGTTTGTTGATGAAAACAGCTTTGATGTTACAAAACTAGCGAAGTAAAATCGTTTTATTTTAGTTAGTTGTTTGGTTTGGTACATAATACACTTTCAGCAGACTATTTACAGCAATAATCCAGATATATTAACGAACAATGTCTAATGTTTACCATAAAAACACGACTCAATATCGTAACAAACAGGGAAAGGCACAAATAATATTGATTTTACGCAACTAAAAATAACGTTGACACTATAAGGCTGAAATAGATAAATAAATGTCTGCAATGTTAAATACACAGAGATTTAAATCGTGTCTGTAACTTTATCTGTGTAGGTCATCAATCAGTGGACACCATGTTGGCATCAATTTATTTCGGCGTTCAAGTGAGACAAACGACTACGTGTCGTGTCCATCGATAGGTTCACCGATGTTAATCGAAGCAGCATCATTGTAGAACAAACTGTTGATTAACGATATGCTTGTGTCAAAGTCATAATAACTAGTATTACAGAATCAATATTGGACCTGTCTGGAGAAATTCAGTAACAAATATGGGCTTATTTTAACAGAGCTAATACGTATAATACTGCTTTTACTGGTTATCATATGGTTTTGCTTTACTCATTTTTTAAATCTTATTATTAAATATTTAACCTGTTTAATTTTATGTGCCACATTGCACGTTTTGGAAATCCATTTCTTATCAGTGACACTGGGGGCCGAAAAGGTTAATAGATAAAAAAGATAATCAAAACATTTGACAAACAAATGAACTGAATCGATTTTTTTAATTCACATGCAGACTTTTCTGTCAGGTTTTCTGATCAATCTGATATTTAACGGGAGATAATACATAAAAAGAGATAAAAACGGAATTAATTTAATTTTTTCTATTAATGTCTTGATTATCTTTTATTAAGATTTAAAAAATTTAAGTTACAACACGTATTTTACATCATTGATTGATTTGATTGATTTAATGGGGTTTGACTTCCCTATCAAGATTATTTCACTTATATCGAGAGGTCAATAGCTAAAGGTTAAATTCATAAATTTTGACATTTGCAGTGCGCTTAGGGCAAAGTGCACTCCTGCCGTGACACGGAGCATTGGTTTTTTACGTCTAATCCGAGGAACCCGTGACCTATTGCCGAGTGCTTGGCGAAAGAACATTCACTACACACTTTCAAGTCTTGGGTCAGACCCGGTCGGGGTTCGAACACTCGACCTTCCACATGCGAAGCGAGCACTAACCAACTGAGCTACAGTTTTGGTGCATTTTACAACAGTTAATATAACTACATGTTGGAACATGACAACACACCAGAAATCAAATACTTAGACGACTTTAGTTTTTGTAGAACACTGAAAATAATGTAAACAAGAAGTATTGTTTTCTAATTGTCGGATTAAAAAAGTCGAAAAGTCGGCCCAAAAGTACAGTATAAGGTGTCTGAAAGCAAGAAATATCATTTTACACATCTTAACGCTTCTTGTAATATATCTACGCGGTCAACATTTATCTGATTTTGATTAATTAAAAAAACTCAGCATTCGTTTTGAATGTTTTATGTAGGTTAGCAGTAGTATTACATATTACCATTTAACAAATTTTTCAGCCGTCTTAATTTTTGAAATTTATTTAATACTAAGCTTTGTTCCATCTTACAAAGCATTCCTTAGCTGGATTTTGAATCATATAATTTTAGAACTTTAGATTAGTTATTTTTCAACTGTTTACCTTATGTTTGTTTATGTATCAAATTTTTCGGACCCTAGTATTACTGACGAGGAATGATTTTCCGAAATGTGCACATCTGAAACATCAAATTTTTACAAGTATTTGTGTAATATATATATATTTATACCGAGTTCAGCGTTGAAAAGTCTCTAGATTTTTTACAAGGTTTATTGGTCACATCACTTGATAATTTTTGACCCGTTAACGGAACATATCATATATAAAGTAAACTTAACTCATTTTTCATGTTTAGGTTCATCACACGACATGCAGACAAAAATAAACATATGGCAATAATTAAATGATTAAAAAACCCTGCTGATACGAAGAAGGGATTACAAAGTGTGAACATGTAGCTGTCTTTGACACCTATTACGTTTGCAAATGGACGTCAAGAAATTGTACTTGAGTCACCTAACAGTCACTTTAGTTCAATGAAGTCAAATCGCAAAACGTAAGTTGGAGGTCGTCAATTGGAACCCCGACCGGGTCTGACCTACCACTTGAAAGTAGGTAGTGACTGTTTTTTTTTTTTTTTTTTTTTTTTTTTTTTTTTTTTTTTTTTTTGCCAAGCACTTGTCTTTGAAACGAAAGTCGTGGTTCTTTCGAATGGCTTGGCATGATAAAGAACCCTGCTGTATAATGCCATCAGCGCAACGCACAGCCAAAATATCTGCATTGTCACCTGTAGCTGTCGACGTTTCGATATAAGTGAAATATTCCCGACTGGGACTTTAAACACCATTACACAAATCGACTCAAATCGCAAAAAAAACACTTGAAATCTGCTCACATTAATACACTCGATCTTTTATTAAGATGAAAGTTTCTAACAGTTGTCCCGGGGCATGTATTTTCAATTCCAGATTAATTATTATAAAAGTAACGATAAAATCAATAAAACTTGTTATATAATGATTTGTTTAGTAAAGTTGACCCAACAAGATACGTGACTATGTAAAGTTGCTATGTTTGTATGTAATAGAGAGAAAAATAATTGAGATCCTTAATGGTTTTATATCTAATATACAGTATACATGTGCGTGACAAAAAAAATAATAAGCACGGTACACAATGAAAAATGAATGTCATTTTATCGAAAGACAACATATCAGATGTAACTTTTTTAATTAGATCGCGAATGATTAAGCGTTAAGATGAGTCTCATTTTTCTAGGATAAGATAAAGTTATACACTAGTGAACGATTTTTACATCCGTTATTTGTGATAAAATTAACACGGGAGTACTTATTCTACTATTTCTGTCTGACATAATCATTCAAACAAAACCAGTGATTCGTATAAATTCGACTCAACGAGGCGATAAGTATAGTATTAAGTAAAATATTCACGTCATAACCGAGATTGATCGTCTCTATCTCCACACATCAACTCTTGTACGACATCCACCAAGGCCCTTAAAGCATAATTCAACTAAAACTCGAGCACAGAATGAATTGCGTTTTAATCCGAATCTCACTGAATGGAATCGAATTTGTGTTATCAATACTTTGTTGTATACCAATGGGAAAATAAAAATGAAGATGAAAACCTTATTGTTGTTTTCAGGAAGACCGTACATCTAATCATTTCCGTAAATCCGATTTTGTTGTAAAGGATAGGTTTATTTTGTCATTGGAATTGTCTCATTTACAATCCATCCGTATACCGGATGCTTGGAATATAAAATAACGCCTTTTAAATTGATAATTATTACGTATAAATTTAAAGATGAAAGAACGTCTGTAAGTTGGATAATCATTATCAATACAGATTAATTTAATCCTCTCAATCACAAGATAGGTTAAACTTCAGAAAAGGGTTACAATTAAAATTTCAGAAAAGGGTTACAATTAAAACTTCAGAAAAGGTTTACAATTAATACTTCACAAAAGGGTTACAATTAAAACTTCAGAAAAGGTTTACAATTAATACTTCAGAAAAGGGTTACAATTAAAACTTCAGAAAAGGTTTACAATTAATACTTCAGAAAAGGGTTACAATTTAAACTTCAAAAAGGGTTACAATTAAAACTTCAGAAAAGGGTTCATTTAAAACAATTTAAAACATTTAAGACAAAAAAAAACTTCCTTTTCAAAATGTTTAAAATAGAGAGCGTCCTTCAACAGTATAGTTTATTACAAGAGTTAACGACATTTTTTCTAAAGAAATTTTAAGTTGTATATAAAGCCATAACTGAAACTAAAAAACAAGTTATGAACAAAGAAATAATAGATAAATAAAGTTAATAAATAAATAAAGTAATGAAAATAACAAAAATGACGGATACCATATGAACCGAACAAAGCCATAACGCATTAAGATTCGGTTGACTAGTTACAATGTCCTGTTTAAGAAAGCTTTTCGGTATGTTTAACAATAGTTTTTATTTGTCGATCATTTTCTCATATTTTACAAGTTTCGTCTACTTCTTAAACTGACCGACAAAACACCAGAGGAAAACAAATCTGTTGAACTGAATCCATTTACACAATAACTATAATAAGAAAGACAACTCTTATTGCCTAACATGCATGTTACATAATAAAATAAATAATAATACATAATAAAATAAATAAGCATATGAAATACATATCCCGTAATCTGAAATATTACAATGTACAACAATCTGAGTAACATTACTTGATAACCTAGTTGAAAGTTACTTTGAAATATTTAGTGCAGAGTTCTACTTTGTATTTACCAAATATGAGCTACATTAATAACAAATGAATATGTAAAAGCCATTTTTCATCCCTTTTTTACTAATTATGGCCCGCCATCTTGGTTTTAGGATCAACAAAAAACAAAAAACGTCAATGTACTACACCTAGGGACCTTCCACGCAAAATTTGGTTACACTGGTTACGTATTTTTAGAGAAGAAGCTTTTCAAAAAATCAGCCATATTAATATGCTAATTTGCATGTTGCGCTTCAACATCAATAACAATATACATATTAAAATAAAGTAAACAAAAAAAAATGAAATAAAATAAATAATTAAATAAAATAAATTAAAATAAAAAAGTAAAAGAATATAGAAGACCTCGTTATCTATATTGAATGTCTAGAGTTTTTTCTGTACATATCTAATTTGAATATTTGAACCAAATAGTTGAACAAATAAACATTATGTATGTAATGGCCTTTTGCTTATCATTTTCTATTTTTAGTAACTGCATTAGGATCAGGCCTTCCACATCATATTTGATTTCATTTTTAGGGTATAAGAGAAGAATTTTGTTTAAAGAATCGGCTATATTTAGCTGCTAATCTGCCTAATTGCGCAAATAGCATGCAAACGAAAAACAATAAGAAAAAACCCTTAATTAAATTTAATTCCCAGAGTTCTATTTTTGTATATTCAGAAATTTAAACCAAAAAGATTAACAAATAAATATGTAATATCCTTTTTTTATTAAATAATTTTTTGTTATAGTAACGGCAGCCATCTAATCATAATACAGTAATCTGTAAGATTATGGAAGTCACAAACTCTAATCTACCTGGGCACCTTCCATATTGAAGCTTTAAGTTTCATTTGGTCATCTATTTTCAGAGAAGATTTAAATTTACGTACCCTCGCTTGCACCCATGCAATCATAGACGCTTCGCCTTGTCAATAACTGAGCTGGCAGTTGAACTATAAATCAGAAATATTATATTGAACTACTGCTTACAAACAGATTTTAATTAATTTAAGATTTAAAATATTATTCGTAAAATAGGTGTATAGAAAATGTCATTGTGTTGAGCAGATTAACATACAGTATCTAGTAAAACCGATCATTTTACTATAGGTCTCACATACCGGATATATTTGATGTTCCATAGCTCCTCTCCAATCCGACTTTGCACGTGACGGGTGTTGCTAGCTAGACAGGAGGTGCTCACCCTTCCGGGGCACCGAGCCTGACTTCCTTGAAGGAAGTTCACATGTGTTAACTAAATTTGTCAGTTTCAAAACTTTTAACTTTGTTTGGTATGGACAGGTATGATTGTGTTTGGGGATTGTAATTTAGACACGGACTGATATGTTTGTGTTTGCAATTGTAATTTAGACACGGACTGTTATGTTTGTGTTTGGGATTGTAATTTAGACATGTACTGGTATTTTCGTGTTTGGGATTGTAATTTGGACATGGACTAGTATTTTTGTGTTTGGGATTGTAATTTGAACATGGACTAGTATGTTTGTGTTTAGGATTGTAATTTAGACACGGACTGGTATGTTTGTGTTTAGGATTGTAATTTAGACATGGACTGTTATGTTTGTGTTTGGGATTGTAATTTAGACACGGACTGGTATGTTTGTGTTTGGGATTGTAATTTAGACACGGACTGTTATGTTTGTGTTTGGGATTGTAATTTAGACACGGACTGGTATGTTTGTGCTTAGGATTGTAATTTAGACATGGACTGTTATGTTTGTGTTTGTGATTGTAATTTAGACACAGACTGTTATGTTTGTTTTTGGGATTGTAATTTGAACATGGACTAGTATTTTTGTGTTTGGGATTGTAATTTGAACATGGACTAGTATGTTTGTGTTTGGGATTGTAATTTAGACACGGACTGGTATTTTTGTGTTTGGGATTGTAATTTAGACATGGACTGTTATGTTTGTGTTTGGGATTGTAATTTAGACACGGACTCGTATGTTTGTGTTTGGGATTGTAATTTAGACACGGACTGGTATTTTTGTGTTTGGGATTGTAATTTAGACATGGACTGTTATGTTTGTGTTTGGGATTGTAATTTAGACACGGACTGTTATGTTTGTGTTTGTGATTGTAATTTAGACACAGACTGTTATGTTTGTTTTTGGGATTGTAATTTAGACATGGACTGGTATGTTTGTGTTTGGGATTGTAATTTAGACACGGACTGGTATGTTTGTGTTTGGAATTGTAATTTAGACACAGACTGTTATGTTTGTTTTTGGGATTGTAATTTAGACAAGGACTTGTATGTTTGTGTTTGGGATTGTAATTTAGACACAAACTGTTATGTTTGTTTTTGGGATTGTAATTTAGACATGGACTGGTATGTTTGTGTTTTTTTTGGATTGTAATTTAGACACGGACTGGTATGTTTGTGTTTGGGATTGTAATTTAGACACGGACTGGTATTTTTGTGTTTGGGATTGTAATTTAGACATGGACTGTTATGTTTGTGTTTGGAATTGTAATTTTGACACGGACTGTTATGTTTGTGTTTGTGATTGTAATTTAGACACAGACTGGTATGTTTGTGTTTGGGATTGTGATTTAGACATGGACTGGTATGTTTGTGTTTGGGATTGTAATTTAGACACGGACTGGTATGTATGTGTTTGGGATTGTAATTTAGACACAGACTGTTATGTATGTGTTTGGGATTGTAATTTAGACACGGACTGGTATGTTTGTGTTTGGGATTGTAATTTAGACACAGACTGTTATGTATGTGTTTGGGATTGTAATTTAGACATGGACTGGTATGTTTGTGTTTTTTTGGATTGTAATTTAGACACGGACTGGTATGTTTGTGTTTTGTTTGTATTATCTCACTATGAACTGTTTTTAGCTCATTAATGTTTATCAGAGTCTTTTATCTCTTTTTAGCTATGGTTCAGATTTATATCTTTAAGCATTTTTCAGATTGTTACTAATTTTAACATAATTACTTTCCCTTTCCTTTTTTCAGAACCCTTTTTTTTGTATCTAAAACCAATGCTTTTTTAACTTAAATCAGCACTAATTTATCCACTCTTTAATCCTTATTGGAATACATTAAATATATTCTACATGCTATAAAACAACGTTCTTTTTCATTACTTATCTCAGAATAAGGAAAAATATAAACAATCTTATTATAAAGAGAAACCTCTACATAAGAAATATTGTCTTCATGTATGGTCTTTATATTTTATATTTACGCCAGTATGTATATATTTGGTAGAACTACGCGTCATAAGATATGCATGTTTAGGAAGATTTGTCTCCCTTTTACTAGTGAACCGAATATAATTCACAGATACAGTGTATTGATCTACAAAAGTAAATATAAATTCGCTAACTAACTCCCGATTTCAATATGCCACTACGGTAGCTCAGTTGGTAGAATGCTTCCTTTGTATGTGGAAGGTCAGGGTTCGAACAGTGGCCGGGTCTGACCAAGAATTCAAAAAAATAGTGACTGTTCTTACGCAATTTAGAAATGAAATTTACGAGGTTCTTCGTAGGAGGCCTTAAAAGCTATGCCCTGTGTGACGGCAGACGGGGCACGCTAAAGTGCTCTCACTGTATAATGCCAAAAGGGCGTTGTAAGAGTCACAATTTATTCCAATTTACCTATAGCTGGTGATATAAGTTAAATCTTCTTGAATGGTACAAAAAAACCATTCAGTCAATCGTCATTTCAATTTTTTTTGTTTTAAATTTTAGCTGTCATATCACATGTCATTTATCCTTTCGAAGGAATATTCAATGCTCAGTCTTATCATTTATGTTTGTAAAGCAAAAATATACAGTGTTTATGAAAATAAAACTGACATATTGTGGAAAAAAATGAAAAAGAGGTTTATTTGAACGTTAACTTTTAAAGGTTTTATCTTGAACAAATACTTTATGCATAATCCTTGATCCATAATCCTGAATCTTTTTTATCATTTGTATTTGTTATTTGTTTTCAAAATATTGTAATCATACAATTCTTTTCACAAAATAAAAAAAATATGTTTAAACCAGATACGTTATGCATATTAACAACGCTCTATTTAACAAGAAGCTTTGTATTTCACAATAAGATGCTGTCTATTTATTACAAAGAATGAAATGCTATATAAAGCTCTTTATCAAGAATGATTTAATATGAAGCCAAACAATACTTTATTAAGCATGACAACGTGCTGACACTGGTAGTATCAACCATACACACCTCACAGCATAACACTGGTTGTATCAACCATACACACCTCACGGCATAACACTGGTAGTATCAACCATACACACCTCATGGCATAACACTGGTAGTATCAACCATACACACCTAACGGCATAACACTGGTAGTCTCAACCACACACACTTCACGACATTACACTGATAGTATCAACCATACACACCTCACGACATAACACTGGTAGTATCAACCATACACACCTCACGACATAACACCGGTAGTATCAACCATACACACCTCACGACATAACACTGGTAGAGTCAACCACACACACCTCACGACATAACACCGGTAGTATCAACCATACACACCTCACGACATAACACTGGTAGAATCAACCACACACACCTCACGACATAACACTGGTAGTATCAACCATACACACCTCACGACATAACACCGGTAGTATCAACCATACACACCTCACGATATAACACCGGTAGTATCAACCATACACACCTCACGACATAACACCGGTAGTATCAACCATACACACCTCACGACATAACACTGGTAGTATCAACCATACACACCTCACGACATAACACCGGTAGTATCAACCATACACACCTCACGACATAACACCGGTAGTATCAACCATACACACCTCACGACATAACACTGGTAGTATCAACCATACACACCTCACGACATAACACTGGTAGTATCAACCATACACACCTCACGACATAACACTGATAGTATCAACCATACACACCTCACGACATACCACCGGTAGTATCAACCATACACACCTCACGACATAACACCGGTAGTATCAACCATACACACCTCACGACATAACACTGGTAGTATCAACCATACACACCTCACGACATAACACTGGTAGTATCAACCATACACACCTCACGACATAACACCGGTAGTATCAACCATACACACCTCACGACATAACACTGGTAGTATCAACCATACACACCTCACGACATAACACCGGTTGTATCAACCATACACACCTCACGACATAACACCGGTAGTATCAACCATACACACCTCATGGCATAACACCGGTAGTATCAACCATACACACCTCACGACATAACACCGGTTGTATCAACCATACACACCTCACGACATAACACCGGTAGTATCAACCATACACACCTCACGACATAACACCGGTAGTATCAACCATACACACCTCACGACATAACACCGGTTGTATCAACCATACACACCTCACGACATAACACCGGTAGTATTAACCATACACACCTCACGACATAACACCGGTAGTATCAACCATACACACCTCACGACATAACACCGGTTGTATCAACCATACACACCTCACGACATAACACTGTAGAATCAACCACACACACCTCACGACATAACACCGGTAGTATCAACCATAAACACCTCACGACATAACACTGGTAGAATCAACCACACACACCTCACGACATAACACCGGTAGTATCAACCACACAAACTTCACGGCAAATCCAGCGCATCAAGCAAACCTACACAGTAAATATACTGCAAGGGTTTATATTAAATAACAAAGCCATGTTTTTTTTATATCCACAAGTACACTTTAAGCACTTTCAGAATACTAGCAACTCATTTAAAGAGTGATTAAATCTAGTTAAGCTGACCATAATATAGTCTGATAAGTTTAAAAAATTATTAAATGGATACACAGTATTTTCACAAGCTTATATTGTGTGTCTCATTCAAAATACGTTCTTAGCAATATAATGTTAAAGGGCCATATAGTAGGTTCAGTGATATATTCCTTTTTTCATTCAGAAGAGATACAGAGGCGTAAATATAGCCTAGAGAAGGATTTATGTTCTCAATAAATCTTTATATTAAAAAAATTACAATTAATTTTCATTTAATGATCCTATATAATTATAAAATTATCTCATTTCTCTAGACTATCATTGGGAAGTTTGTGTGTAATGTCGCAAATAACATCGATCTGAAAGGGGATGATAACAATTAAAGATGGTAATCAGATAAACATTAGTAGAATACAGCGGTTGAATAAACGCTATCGTATCACATTTACAATGGTCCATTTATAATAACCCGTCAATTTTAATCCATGTGCTTCAATACATACGATTATAAAAATACCCTGAAGCAAACAAGGTCAAATTGTGCAAAGGGCGTGAAATAGCCTTTCTACTGGTAAATGTTTCTTTATCACGAAAGAATAAGTCGTTGGTTTCAACCAAGATAGCGGCTTTGTCAGAAGTGTACTTGTTTATAAATGTTGTGTCATTTAAGGGTTTGTGATAGTTTATGTATGATTTAGTTCGTGTGTGCACATTAAACTTGTTTATTTACGAGGGAAACCAACGGCGGCGTTATCATTAAAGATTGATTGATTTAATGTGATTTTACAACCCAGTCAAGAATATTTCTCTTATATCGCTATGTCATCAGCTATGGGTTAAGTGGCAGAACTGTTTACCTTTGCACTGCGCAGGGAGAGTTCTTTAACATACTGCGCCTGCTGTGACACGGGACATCAGTTTTAATGCCTCATCCGAAGGTCCCCGTGACTTTCATTTCTAAATGCCGAGTGCTTGGTCAAAGAACAGCCACAGCCAAGTTTCCAGTTTTGATCAGACCCGACTGGGGTTCGAAACCTCGGCTATCCACATACGAAGCGAGCACGTTACCAACTGGGCTACCGTAGTGGCATTTATCATTGAAAAAAGCTTTAAACAAAAAATAAATATACTGTAGAATCATTAATATTCGTTGGGTTAAAATTTCGTGGTTTTGCATTTTTAAAAAAATTCTATTGGTAGAAATTTTCGTGGAATTCAGATTTGTAAAACTAATCCCATTGAGGGCATTGGAAATTAAAAATTTTCAATGACATTTAATTTCGTGTTTTACAGTAACCCACGAAAATAACGAAATTTAATCCCCCACGAATATTTATGATTTTACAGTATATATATATATATATATATATATATATATATATATATATATATATATATATATATATATATATATATATATTAGGGCGGGTACTGCTGTACCATGTTTTATTATCGTTGGCCTCTAAAATGGTCAGCGAAATACGTTGTTAATACACGTTTTATCAAATGCAATAAATTTAAAAAAAAAAGTTGAATTTTTTTGTGAAACTTCCTTTTGGTATAATTTGTGTTTTCTTGTACTATTATTTAAGCTTGAAAATGTTTGAGATTAATTTTCGAAAAAGACTAAGTCCTGACCGGAAGTTAATAAAAATCAATTTATCTCACATGTTTATACCATCGTGAAGAAATGTCTCACACTGCGTGTCAGCTAAAAATGCCGCGCAAACAAATAATAAAATAATTAAAAAATATAAAAAACAAACTTGTTAAAATACATACAGGAATAAGAGGAAACACTAGTAATTGGAAGAAACAAAGACAAGAATTTGGAATCACTGCAAGGTACAAATGTAAAAGAAGCCAAAAAAAAAAAAAAAAAACCGTTAAACCTAAAGCAAAGTCTTAGTAAAAGAGAATAAAATAATTTACATTATACTAAAATCGATTTCTTGACTATCTTGTCATCTGTAATCTTTAATATATGGTTTGGTTTTCGTTGGAATGTTTTAAGGATTTTTTTTACACTTTAAGGCTTCTTCTGAAGATTAAGACCTACTTTAAAACTAGCTTGTAATTACGATTTATGTTTTAAAAAAAGGAAGAAAGGAAGAAAGAAAAACTTGTGCTCATTAGATTTAAATTAAAAACTTAGTAATACAGAAACATCAACAACCAAGTAAATATTTCTTATAACATTAAAATGGGAATTTTTTAAAACTATACTGTCATATGCATAGTTTTTTCGAATAATCTGGCAGTTATATTCTTTATCGAAACACGGCATTTGACATTTTTATTTTAAACTATCAAAATGGCAATTGTTTATCTTCAGCAATATATCTTTCTTTACAATATATATTCTAATATGTATAAATAAAAAAAGCACATATTATCTTGTTTTGAATTCATACATACATCGGTACTGTTTTTCATCTTAAAAATGTTAAATAATTACAAACCTACCAACTAAAAAGTGTTCAAATCAGCTTAATTTAAGATAATAACCCTGTCTTAAACGAAGCTTAAACCTGATATACAAAATAATGTCCTGTACAATCACTGATTATTGATTCTAATGTTTAAGTCAAATAAGAGTCTGTAGTTTAATTGAGTCAATTAGATAAGTACATTATCTAATATCAGATGTAATATTAACTGATTGAAATACAAATTGGTTATTTAATCAGAAGCTACAGAGTTTTATTTTTAAAGAATAAAAAGAGATAAAAAAAAAATTCAAAATGAAATACAGTCGTAAAAGGCGAAATAGGCTTTTACTGAACTTGTTTGTACCAAATTGTAATTTGGGTGCCATATTTATCACCCGGTTTAAATTTACAGAGTTTGAATTTAAACTATATTCTCGAATTAAAGTGTAAGTTTGCATTCAGATAACAAAAATCAGCATGCCTGGCCATTTAGTGAAGGAAACATTAGATGATATTGAAGATTTTTATCGTAACAGATTAGATGAACACTTTCAATCAGACTGGGGATGATAATGGTTATGATAAATATTTTTTAACATGTTCTTTTATTTCCTATGTTCTGTTCTTTTTGTTGTTTTCTCAATTAACTAATGCCACATTTCCTATAAAATCGTAATAAGAAGACTTTGGTTAACATTGTACGTAGAATCCGCATGATTGAAAGCATAAAACAAATGTCAGTGGCTTTTTAGATAAACGATTTTATCAAAATTGAACGCTTAAAAGCAATTTTTACTACATATATAAATATTTAATACGACAGACATCCTAAATCTTGGTATGATGTGATTTGCTGATGTATGTGACCCGAAGTACAATTTGATTAAAAAAAGAAAATCCATTTGCAGTTTGGTAGCCAAGGTAACCCGATATTTGTATCTTCGATAGACACGAAAAACGAATTATAATTTATTAAATAAATCTTATTGAAACGTTCCGGACAAGTTGAGATTTCAATCATTCTATTAAGATCTGTAATTTTGTCCAGAGGTCTGGAAAAATACCGTTTTGAATGGGTCGGTTTAATTTAATATTGATGTGCCTGAATTATCACTGTCAATGTTAGCAGACTGGTGTATTACATTGGAGTAAATCACGTGTTATCTATCACTAAAATTAGCTTAAAGTAATTCTATTACAAACCCTACAGCTAGATATTTACCGTCTTGTGAGGAAATAAAATTTTCTAACATAAATCTTTTATATAGTTCATTGTGTAAATTTGTGTAATTTTGTTAGAATGTCATTTCGTGTTTATGTGTTTCAGAAGCTACTCAGATGATATCAAGAATAGGCTTTTGAAAACAACATAATATAGAATAAAGGCTGTTTCCTCGAAGAAATAAATAAAATATTAGATACGTCAATCATCTATTTCTTAAGCAGTTTGACTGGAGTTATAATCTTTTCCGTACCAAAAACAACTTCCGGAACAACTCGCTGACCATTGGATTGTGACGTCAGAGAAAGACCATTCCAGTTGTCACGACAGTACTTGATATGCTCTATTGCTTAAAGTACGATATCAAATACGGTTATTGCAGTATATAAGGCGGTAGTTAAGATACATAATATACATATATATGTACATATATCTTCGCCGTTCATACAATTTGCGACAGCCTACTGTCGTTCATAACAATGACAAAATGAATGTCATTTCTTATATTCTTACGCTGCTGGTGTAGTAAATCTCCCCGAGGGTATCCATAACTCAGTAAACAGTACTTTGTGCTGTCAGAAAACGTACCAATTAGCACAATTTTTAGCCGTCTAAAATTCGTAAATTTATTCAAAACTAAGGTCTGTTTTTTCATGCAAAGCATTCCTTAGCTGGATTTGGATTTATATAATTTTCGAACTTTAGATACATTAATTTTCAACTGTTGGGCTTATGTTTTTTATCTCTCAAACTTTTTGGTCTTATTGTCACTAATGAGGAATGAATTTCCGAAGTGTGCACATCTGGCACAGCAAAATTTAACTGGGATGAGTGTTTTAAGACGTTTGGAGTTAATATCAAATTATAGAAAAAAGTATATATATATTAACATATTAACACCAAACAATTCATATTATAATAAACATAATCTTAAATCTATCTTAAATATCTGTTTGTTTTTTTTTCTCCACAAAGTTCAGAATCTGGTAAGTTTTTCCGTTAAATATCTTGTTTGCAATTTTATTTTTCAATCCCGATGAACTCAAAATTTCATAAATATAGATGTATTATTGTTATATTAATATGTTTTGTCCACCTTATTGTCTATGTTTATGTTTTCAGTTTAATAAGGAAAACAATATATTCAGAATAAAACATTGTTAATATTAACCTGTCCATTAATAATAAAATTTGAAACAGAAATGAACAAGATCCATAAAATTTTCGTAATGTAAAACTTTAGATTAAAAAAAACGACAAATATCAAACCTATCGACCTAATATAGAGAATATGATATTTGTAATTGTCACGTTTTAGAATTTACGTAGTGATAAAACTACATCGCTTACTTTAACAGTAATCCAGGAAATTTTTCATTAATATTTCATCTATAGATATATAAAGAGTAGTAATCTATAAAACATAAAATACATTTTATTTTCTTATGTTGCCAGTATACATCAAAGGCGACGTTTATATTTCATGAGCTTTAATATTTACTGTAATTGCTTTTTTTTTGTTCCATGTTCTTTGTTGCATTTACAAATGTCAAATACATCAATGTTTTTCAGCTACAGATGACTTTGAAACTACCTGAGGGTATCCATAACTTAGTAGGCAGTACTTTGTGCTGTCAGAAAATGTACCATTTAGCAAAATTGTCAGCTGCCTTAAATTGTAAAATTTGTTTAAAACTAAGGTTTGTTCCCTTATGCAAAGCATTCCTTAGATGGATTTGGATTAATATAATTTTTGAACTTTAGATTCATTAATTTTCAACTGTTTGGCTTATATTTTTATCTATCAAACTTTTCGGCCCCTAATGTCACTGATGCGGAATGAATTTCCGAAATGTGCATATATGGCACATCAAAATTTAAATGGTATTTGTGTTATATATTTGATATGATTTAAGCATTAAGAATCTGTGTGTTCTTTGGTCAAACAATGGTTATTTTTATATAATGGCGCCTTTATAGACCATTGGCCGTGTGTATTGGATGGTTTGCGCTTCTTATCACAATTTTATTAATCAGTGATCTCAGTATAATTCTATCCTTTTTTGTCCTCTATTTCCTGTCTGGATTTCTCTGTTGTAACCTTGTATTATATGTTGGCATGCTTAAGACCTAACTTCAGTGTCATTTTGACCTTACACATTGTTGCCTCTGTACATATTGTAAACGCGACAATATCTACAAAAGCGACAACCCTCAGTCCTTTTAAACGAGTTTTAAGTATTAAACTGTCTATATATAACGTTCATCGTGTGATTTCTTCCAATGGGTTTTGTTTCGATATCTTCCAATGCCGTGCAAAGCAAAAAGCAAACGTATTATGATGTCTGCTTTGCAAGGAATTGAAAGTTATCGAAACAAAACCCTTTTCTTTTGTTTTAATTATATGTCTTATTTTTAAAAATCTTAGCTTGTTTTAAATCCTGAATTTAATCCCAGCAATCTACTTGTCTACCACTCCACACGAAGTAAAAATTGTAAAACTCTTATGATTGATTAAAATGTTTCAAGTTCTTGTGTGTGAAACCGCTTGACTCGTTGTAAACTTACAATGTTTGTCACAATAAAGAAAGGTGTCATGAACAGAGAGATAAAAGTGATGTGATTGACGCCAACAAGTCACTTCACTCAATGGCTTACAGAATGACTGGATTAATGTTGCAATTATAAATATATATATAAATTATATATATCTATATAATTGACAGTAATATTACCTAATACTATTGATAAAGAAGCAAGACGGAGATATATATCATCAGGAGAATATACCCGACTTTGTACGTAGATTAGTTACACATGTCGTACAGGTGAACATACCCGACTTTGTACGTAGACAAGTTACACATGTCGTACGGGTGAACATACCAAACTTTGTACGTAGACAAGTTACACATGTCGTACAGGAGAACATACCCGACTTTGTACGTAGACAAGTTACATATGTCGTACAGGTGAACATACCAAACTTTGTACGTAGACAAGTTACACATGTCGTACAGGAGAACATACCCGACCTTGTACGTAGAACTATTCCTTGTTGCAATTATCCAAGCATTAAATTTCAACTTAAAATGAATTAAGTTTTGTCTCGTTGTAATGTTAGATAATTGGTTTATCAGTTAAAATACACTTAAGTGCATTTTTTGTCATGTTCATCCGTTTAAATATGACCCTGTAATTTCCTTTCAAGGATTTTTATATTGATTTTAATTAACGTCAGGAATGGAGTAGTTTTAACTTTTTTTAAATTCAGTTCCAGAGAAGAGTTGTGAAGCAGCTTTAATTTAAATTTTTTAAAAGTTCATTTAAAAGCTTCCATTTGTACAATTTAGACCGGTTATCGTAACGTATGCAAATTTTAATGTTTAATGTGAATTTATACATTTAAAAAAAGAACGCACGTTATCGCCCTAAAAGCTTTACGTAATTTACCGAAGTAATTAAAGATTTATGGAATGTATACAATTTCTAAATGTTAACTCGAAATCTCCATTGAGATGAGTGCTGGAAAAATTCTAGATTTAAGTTCCGGTTTGGTTTTACTTATATCAAGGTGGATGATTGAAAGGACAGGTGTCTGAAGAAAAATCTCGAGTTTTGTCTAACGAACTAACAAACGTTTTGAAATTAGGATTCCCGATCGCTTGTAGGCATAAACGTATCGATGTGAATAGGCATTTACAATCAAAAGTTTTCTACATTTGGATGAATTTTTTTTTTTTAAATGTCTAAAATGCATTTCAACGAGCGCGGGACCAGATTGGGATCAAATAATGGTGTTTTACGCCCCGGTCTACTTGTTCACTCGAAACAGTTGGTCAGTTCTTGTTAAAGTTAGTAAGAAAATATGAGTGCCCGGACCAAGGAACCTTTTCATGGAAATTACAAACTTTTTTACTTTTAGTTCTGCGCGCGGATGGTGTTACAGATAAAGGCAATGTGTTTACTGTAGGCTTGTAGGCTGTAGACGCTACACCGTTCATTTATCGAGTTCGAGGTTCTTAATACTGTGAACATTTAATTTTTATTATTACAAATAAACAATAATATTTCTAGAATTCATGTATTTGTTAAAATCTTTTAAAGAAAAAACAATAAGTTTTGATGATGATGATGGCTTAGGATACAGCAAGTAATCATTACAAAAACCTACAGTAAATCAGACTTTAAGTAGTCATATACTATATCCAAGATATAGTTAATGATTCACACACACACACGAACACGCACACACACTGATATATATATATATATATATATATATATATATATATATATATATATATATATATATATATATATATATATATATATTGGTAAAAATTATATTATTTATCATAAAAAAGTGTTTTTTGTCATTTTCAAATTATTTTTCCCACAAAATTATGACCCTTGCCAATTCAAAAAATGTAGTCCCCGTTCATCTGAGAAAGGCTACAGGTGCGTACGCGGGGTGTGTTATGGAAAAAATATCGTACAACCCATTCAGTGAGATAAATCTATTACATATGCGAGAAAAAAAAAATATAATATATATATATTAAATAATGTACTAATTCATTTCAAAATACAGTATGAAATATTTTATACATATTACTAAATGTTTTGTAATACGGTTTTATAAATCTGATATGACACTGATATCAACTCTACTTTAATAATGTAGAAAGGTTTGTGTTAACAAATCTAGAGTGATTACTATCAAGATAATGTGGTTTTATATCGATCGTTTTGTTTCATTAAATGTACAAGAAATAGAAATCAACGGATTCCATTTCATTAAATGTTTGACACAGTAACAACATATTCTTAATAAACCCCAGAATTTGTACCATATAATCCGAGCTCTGGGTGCCATTTATAAGCACTAATTATATCACATAAACTCTGTTGTTTTCTAGATTTTTAATATATTTATTCCGTTAAAGAAATTCTTTGTATTTCTATCAAGGATATGATTTTCACCCGAGAAACGGATTTTACGGTCGAAGCTTGCAAAAATTTGTCCTCAAGAGTTTAATAGCTTCATCTTCCAATGGTACATAATATTCGATTCTTTTTTTCATTAGAAAATTCTAAATGTCTGATGTTAAATTTGTTTTAAATTTATTGGGAAGTAATTATTACCACTAAAAATTTACGTTTAGCACTTTCAATTTATTTTTACATCTTTCTTTCTTATTAAATTATCAGATACACAAGATCTACATTTTTAGAAGGTACAACATGGCGTCGTGTCTATCTGAATACTTGTTTCTTCGAGATGCGTGCTCGGTATTGCAAAAATTACACCATTTTTAACATGGGAATAGACCATCACTTTTTAAAATTATATATATATATATATATATATATATATATATATATATATATATATATATATATATTATAATCTTCTCAATAACCCATGTAATACGGTCATACAATAAAAATCGTATCGAATGAGTGTGACGTCATAAAAGCGTCTGAATTAGGTTATATCCTTACGCACTACGCACGGGTATTAACACAACGGATTCCAAAGCATTTTTGCAGAAACAGTCACCGGAGGGAACATTCAAATACATATTTATCAAAACAAATCACCAGTTCCTAAAAAAACGGGCCAGAATAATCATTGATAGCGATACCGAGTAACATGTGTCTGTAAATCTTTGTCCAGGTTGTTGACATTCCAGAGTGCGCGCGCTATGACGTTACACAATTGACCTAGTTCACAGTGGCACACTGTTTGTTGATTCATAATTAAAGCTGATACTCGCTAAGGCTCGTTGCATAAAAAATTATTCACCTCGTTTAATAAATTCAATATTACATAAACACTCATGCAAGATCCTATATATATATATATATATATATATATATATATATATATATATATATATATATATATATATATATATATATATTTACAATAGCACCCACTTTCCGCCCATGAAAGCTATTTCTCAACATTATCGAAAATTTGCTTCATACGGCTATGAAAACGTATGTTTGACCTTTTTGAACTGATCCAACAGTACCGCGTAATCACCAATACATTACGTCACAGACCCTTACACGACAAGTAAGTTCCCACACTTCTGGTGTATTTTCTAATTCTTCTATTTCAAACTATACTTTGAATTTAAATATGCAAATGTAGCTGTTAAATATTGTCAAGATTTTATCGTTTAATTCTGCCATTAAAACAACTATTCCATTTAACGGATTAGTTTTTTTTTTTCATCAATGGAAGTAGGCGGGTTCACCTGTCATCCCACTTATCAATGACGTCATCCCACTCATCAATGACGTCATCCTTTATGGCGATGCGATAGACGGGTTCCACGATGCACTTAAACAAACGGAGGTAGTAAATTAACAAAAATGAAATGCAGTAATAGTTTTAAGTCGACATAGCAGATAAGATGTAAGAAATAAATTGTAAATATAAGAAATGACATTGTTTTGGGGGCACTTCATGCTAGTATGAAACCGGGTGTTCCGGGTACAAATTTTACATGAAGAGCTTTGCTCTTCATGCAATTTGTACCCGGAACACCCGGTTTCATACTAGCATGAAGTGCCCCAAAAACAATGTCATTTCTTAAATATATATATATATATATATATATATATATATATATATATATATATATATATATATATATATATATATATATAAACAACACAAATACCTTTTACATTTTGATGTGCCATATGTGCACATTTCGGAAAAATCATTTCTAATCAGTGACACTAAGGGCTGAAAAGCTTGATAGAGAATAATTATAAGCAAAACAGTTGAAAATTAATGATTCTAAATTTCGAAAACTATATGAATCCAAATTTAGCTAATTAATGCTTTGCATGAGGGAAAAAATCTGAGTTTTTCAAAACATTTGAATAATTAAATCAGCTGAAAACTTTGCTAAATAGTTTATTTTCTGACATCACAAAGTACTGCCTACTGACTTATGGGAGTTTAACCACCTGCAGCGGTACCCGCTCAGGGGTAGTAAATATGTTACTAAAAATACGATAATTAATGTACAGGTTTAATTACTAAGAAAAAAAAATCAGTTTTTATATATTAATACATCTGGAGTTTGTTATGCAAATACTCCTTACAACCTTATTAATAAGGTGTAAATTTATTACAAATTTTCCGATGTCTTCAACACTGGAAGTTCGAGAAAAGATCAAAATAAGAAATTGTTTCGAAAAAAAAGTCAAAACGTTATCTGGACCGGGATGGATGAAAATTGAGATAATCTGAAGTATAAGATCAACAATACAAATAAATTCTTCTAAAAACTTTATTGAACATCATTATCAGTCCAAACAGAACAAATTCAAATTACCATTCATAACTCCCATTCATAAATTCAAAAATTACCATACAAAACTAAAACACAAACATATCAGTCCTTGCCCTAATCACAATTCCAAAAAAAAGTAAAAACTTTGAAAGCTGACAAATTTAGTTTTATACGTGGACTTCTATCAAGGAAGTGAGGCCGGGTGCCCTGTAAGGGTAAGCAACTCCTGCCTAGCTAGCAACACCCGTCACGTGCAAGTCAACATTGAAAATGAAAGGAACATAAAACTATGGTAAGTTAAATATATCCAGTATAAGTTTGGATACAGTGACTACATACTTATCAACAATATTGTGATGACTGACACAAAACTATTGAAGGGCCTTGATTAGCCTAGGCTTGCAATATCCTTGAGTAAAAAAATTGATTGTAAGCAGTTTGCTTCGTTGTAGAAAGTCCCCATAGTGGGAACAAGCTCTACCATACCATATTAACTGTGAAACACATACACCGTACGCAAGATAAGCAAGACAAACTGAGGGGAAAAAAACACTTAGAGACTAACAGCACAGAAGCATTGTCCTTAGTGAAATCCTTAAACATACTGACTTTAAGTAATCTTCTCTTTAAAATGTTTACAACGAATTTTTTCAAATTTGGGGAATGTCACAATTAGTGTCTTTGTATACATTTGATGTAATGAAACATCACAAAATACAGAGGTTGATAAAAATATTGTTACACTAAAATTGCTTAAACACTTAAGCCATGAGTATATAATGAAATTGCGTTGACTTATGTTGAAATCACGAACATAAACCTACTCTCAAGGCAATTTCTTCATCGATTAGCAGAGAAAACTTTAACTATTTTACTTTAATTTCGGCTTTCTGACGCAATATGATGAAAGCTCTGAAGATAATTTGTAACATATATATTCACTTTGGGATTAATGTAAATTTTATTGTGGAATATTCGATGTTTCTGTTAAGTTCTAGGCACAAAATATGGTTGTCTCCAAATAATGATTCAAAATATTTTTCTTATATTCAGAAAAAACAAACCTAAAATTTAAAGTTAGAGCCCAAGTTTTGACATTCAAGAAACATGAACATCTAAATATCTCGCCATTCTTTATTTCTTGATTCAGCATAGTTTGTTTTCTAAAAGTGTCTTGAACACGTCACGATATAAATATATATATATATATCAATATATATATATATATATATCAATGTGTAGTATGTATACTTAACAATGTGCTAGATGCCCTAACAAAAATGTTTTTACGTTTTATAAACAAGAGAGAAGTTTGTATTTACATATATAGAACTATATGTATAAATATAGATTTTGCCTTAACTACGATATTTCGAGGTTACTGTTCTTTTAATATTAACATTTTATCTTCGTCTATAGATGTAAATAAAACAAACATAACAGTTAGGAACAAGCTCTACATCGAAACATATACACCGAACGCAGGAGAAGCAGGGATATTACTGCAACGAAACGGAAAGTTGACAATAGAAAAATTGAAATGTCCACTTTTGTCGTATAACTTCAGAAGTAACCTTTCGTGGGTCTCAAAATTGAGGTATAAGTCAAAATATGAAGCAGAACATGGAGAATCTGTCGTGTCTTTTATTTCAAGCTCACTGGATAGATTGCATTTACATATTCTACAAATTTGGGATTATTTAGAGATAGAACATCATCTATATATCTGCATGTGTAGTTGAATGCTTTAACGACAGTCGTTTCTCCAGATTTGACAAGGTTCTGTAAAAATTCTGATTCATATGAATAAAGAAACAAATCAGCAAGCAAAAGTGCACAGTTTGTGCCCATTGGTATACCGATTGTTTGTTGAAAGATTATATTGCCAAACAAAACAAATATGTTGTTTATCAAAAACTCTAACAATTTGTTGATGGTATCTTCAGTATATTTTTGAGTGCAGTATGGTGTTTTACAAAATAACCAGAATCCTTCTTGAGCACTAGATATTTATATCTTGGTTTACAGTTTTTGTAAAGGGATGAAAAGTGAATGATTTGTTTTAGAAGTTCTTTATTTTGAAATGTAAAACACTCTTATCACAAATAACTGGAACAGAATGGTAAATGGTTAAGCTCTACACTGTCTTTGCGTTAATCAAATAAAATCTTTATACAATATACTATAATTAAAAGACAAAGATATATGTGTTACAACATCCATATGTGCCGTTTCTGTGAAAATTTATGTAGATGAAAATTGTAATCGCAATCTTTTAGTGAACAAAAAGAAACGTTTTTATTAAATTTAAATAATTATTCAGTCTGGTACATTTTGCCAAATCTTGTCATGATATCAGTTATATTTAGAAAAAAAAAGAAATAATGGAATTTCCATTGAAAAAATGTCACATGAAATTTTGTATATATTGACGATTTACGTAAATACATAACCAGGGGGACAAAACTAATTAATTTCTAAAGAATATATATTTTTGATAAATCGCTGTTTAGGTATGGTTACCCTCCCATAGGTACGATTTAACTACATTTAATTACCAAGCCTTTTTACTTGGCATTGAAACAAGGTCTATTACAGCATGTAATATTACTAGCCTCGTTTTAAATCTGGTTATATAGAGAAGTCCCTAAAACACACTGTCCTTACGTTGATCAAAGTATTTGACATACAACAAAATATTACCATCTTGCACTACTTTATTAAGATGAATTCTGCTCTTCAATCTTATCATCTGTCTTGACCCATATCACAAAATTTCAATTGTCCATATGTGCACATTTCAGAAAATCATTCCTTATCAGTGACACTAGGGACCGAAAAAGTGTGATAGATACATAAGGCAAATTGTTGAAAATTAATCACTCTAATGTTCCAAAATTATATGAATCTAAATCCAGCTAAGGAATGGTTTGCATTAGGGAACAAACCTTAGTTTTAAATAAATTTCAAAAAATGAATCTTATTATCTTTCTTCATCCACTTTTAATCTCGGATGATATGTATCTAGAGTATGTAACAAATTGTTTATTTCTGATCAATCTTAGTTTTCTGTGACAAACCTTTTATATACGTGTGTAATCATAACATAAGGAAAATAGTTGAGTAATGGGGTTTTACGTCCCAGTCAAGAATATTTCACTTATATCGAGACGTCGCCAGCTATTGGCGAAAGTGCAGAAATTTTGCCTGTGCTTTGCGCTGATGACATTATACAGCAGAGTTCTTTATTATGGCACCCTTCTATGACACGGAACCTCGTTTATTTTAAGTTCCCATCCGAAAGTACCGTTTCTTTCAATTCGTAATGCCGAGTGCTTGAAGAAAGAACAGTCACTATCTCGGGTCAGACCATGCCGGGGTTCGAACCCATGACCTCCCACTAACTGAGTGGGCACTCTACCAACTGAGCCACCACAGTGGTTATAACGTAAAGACAATTTGATTAATGTTATTGATTATATCAAACCAAGACTGAATTATCTAAATGTAGTGACGCATTTATAATGATGTTTCTTACTTTTTTCTACAACATGATGTTTAAAAACCAATTCCGTAGAACAAACCCACTGTCAATGAAATTATGTTACCGAAAACATTAATAATTTTATGTTAGATATATCTTTAATGTTAAACCATATTGATTAGGGTTAAAAATAAACTTCATAAAAATATTTCAAAACATATGTCCGTAGTAACCATTGAATTAAAACAAAAATAGAAAATTCCATTAAAAAAAAAATAGCCTGCATTTCAAAGATTATGATACAATGACCCATCCAAAATGAAACATAATATACATGAAATCACATTCCGAAATTAGTGCTATTATTATTTTTTTTTATCATCATTATTATGTTTTTTTTTTAATTTTGTTGTGAAAACGTAAAACATGCGTAACATACAATTGCCAATTGTCGTAGTAAAACGGACAGTAATAATATTCACTAATTATCACGGCTTGAAGGAATAATTAATCTTTGTATTAATACTTACAGTGATTCAAACAGTCTCAGTATATTACCAATATGACAAGTACCAATATTACGATGATAATTCTTCAACATTAAAAGTCTTCATATTGACTAAGACCTACAAGATACTGGTTTTATCGCAATTTTACTACTGTGTCTATTATCGGTATCAGCTATATTATAAATAATGGATTAGAATTGCAACTTAAATTTAAAAAACTTGACAAAAGGTAACGAATCCAAGAACACAGCAAAATGACATTACTTGTGAAAACAAACAACCATACAAAATGTTTATAAGAAATAATACAAAGCATTAACAATATAATAAATAGTAATTCATTATTCTTTATTCGAAACTGCATTTAATATTTACCCTAGATGAACATAAGGGATAAAACCTGTTTTTTTTTTTTTTTTTTTTTTTTTTTTTTTTTTTTTTTTTTTTTTTCTTTTGCAGCCAGATGAAATTCTTAAATCTGAGATACAATCACAAAAATTTTAAAGATCTGTTTTAACTAAAAAAAAACCATAAAATTACTGAGAATAATTTGTAGCCAGTTAAATATCTCAGATGAAATCATAAATATTTTTAGAATTTTCTGTTCATGTCATTTTAGAATCAATTCTTTCTTTTCCATTTTATATACTGTCTGAGTAAGTTTAAAGATACATTGTGAGCTCTAGTGGTTTTACCCAATATTTTCAAAACATTTTTATTTATTTAAAATTCTATTCTTTATTTTCTCTAAACCACTACTATGTCACTTCTGCTTTTCTACAATTTAATCTAATTTTTTTTAATTATGTGTGTGTGTGTGTGTGTGTGTGTGTGTGTGTGTGTGTGTTAAATCTTCTTAAGAACTGACTGCCGCGATTCCGGAAATCCATTACTGAACTCTTCTTTTAAGTAACCGTAAAATGACCGTAAAATGACCAGAAATGTAAAGAATTTGAATAAACTACGTCTAAATCTGAAATACCTGGAGTCAAACCTGTGTAAAAATGACAACTTACAAAATTAAACAGAATTTGTTTTTAGACAAGAGGAAAAGACTTGTCACATGGATAGTTATGATGATTGAGTTCACAGCACCAAAGGAAAGAATCTGTTTGTGCTAATTAATAACCAATGTATATATAACAAACACATACTGTACTGTACCTCAAGGAAAAACTGAAATGTATGACAAGTTAATATATAAGTCGGGGTTAATAGAACTCCCGACTACTGACAATTAGTGTAAAATTGTTTGAGATATGCTAAAAGTATTTCTGTCGGGTAGAAGCCTTTTAGAAAGTTATCTCAATAACATCTGTCAAAAACAATCTTTATGGTGGTTAAAGCAGCTATTCGATATTTGGTTATTTAAATATTTGCAAATAAAGCATAAAATATATAGTAATATAAAGGTTATAATAGACTATGTTATAAAAATATCAAAACGTCTGAAATGTCTGAAACACTTATTATAAAATAATATTAAATTGAACAAATTATAGTCACAATATGAAGGGCTGTAGTTTTAACTCTTTGTGCTAGCTATTACTAAACACTGTGTTACAATATATATATATATATAAATATAACCAAACCCAGTTAAATTTTGATGTGCCAGATGTGCACACTTCGGAAATTCATTCCTCATCAGTGATACTAGGACCGAAAAGTTTGATAGATAAAAAACATAAGCCAAACAGTTGAAAATAATGAATATAAAGCTCCAAAATTATATAAATCCAAATCCAGCTAAGAAATGCTTTGCATGAGAGAACAAACCTTAGTTTTAAATAAATTTCATATTATAGACGGCTAATAAATTTTATATATATAAAGTCTTGACTTATTGAAAAAACATAATTATTTAACTCAAGAAACAAGAAATAGCCATAAGTAAAAGCAAAACGATGTGGTCAAATAACGACTCAAATTGAAATGTATAATAATAAAGTAGAAATGTTCGATCGATTAGTCATATAAAGGTATTTATCTGATTTAACTGCAACCACTTTTTCATTATGTTGAATGTAAATAAATAATAAAAATCCCTGTTAAATTTTGATGTGACATATGTGCATATTTCGGAAAATGATTCGTCATCAGTGACACTAGGGGTCAAAGATTTGATAGATAAAAAACATAAGCCAAACAGTTGAAAATTAATTAATATAAAGTTATATGTTTAAGTTATTAAAATGATATGAATCCAAATCCAGCTAAGGAATGCTTTGCATGAGGGAATAAACCTTAGTTTTAAATAAATTTCAAACATTTAAGACGGCTGAAAGTTTTGCAACATGGTAAATTTTCTGACAGCGCAAAGTACTGTATACAGAGTTATGGATACCCTTCGGGAGGTTTACTTCACCAGCAGGTACCCGAATTAGGATGACAGAAAAAAACATGTAAATATCAATGTTACCAAGACAACACATACAAACACAATGTAGGCAAGATACACAAAAATAATGTAACCTCTTATTTGTGAAACAATGCTTCTTAAATATTTTCTATACTGAAAACAAAAAAATGAAGCAATTCAAACAGCTGTCTTACTTCAAGTGTTTAACATAACGTGATTATGTCGTACAATAATTTAATTACCTCACTGCATGTTCCAGAAAAATTACAATGGCACTGTTAAATTAAAAGAACAGTTCTGTTGAGTAAATATCTTAATCATGTTACACTTTACAAGTACAGAATCTAAACTCACGTCTTAAATAATTTTACTGATAAAATTGATACAAATTTAATAAGCAAGGTGCTGTGACGTACATCAATATTAGATTAATTTGAAATTATTGAATAACTTTGAAGATGTAAATAGACTATGTTAAGATTAACTAACACTCAAATCAGTAGAACCTCAAAATAATGATTGTCTTTTGAATGTATTTATTAAAAGACACAACGATAACGAACATTAAAGAGAGGAAGGTTCAGCCAAATACAGAAAAAAATCCTCTAAACTGGTAATACAGAAATACATGTGTTTGAATGCTGGCCGGAATTTCCTAAATAAGTAGTGAATTGCATTTAGTAAAGCAAATCTTGGGACTATGATCGTCCGTCCAAAATACATGTTAATTTTGATACATTTCTATGAAATAATAGTATTTATGTTTAGAAAAAACAATGAAATTTCACTCTTACTTTTTATTCTTTATTTATGTGTTCATTCAATACTTATTCATTCATTTATTTATTCATTCAATCTCTATTTCCAACGAAAAGTCACTACATATGATGTTATGTGTCTACAGCATAACAATAGAAAACGATTTGCTATTTACATTGTTGTTAATTCAGAGAGAATTATTAGACAGTTGCGGCTTTATGTAAAATGTACCACATTATAATTATATAATTATATTTTATAATTATTTAAGTAAATTGTAACTGAAAATCTAAGATAAAGAATTCCTTCAGTCTAATTAGTTGTTGTATACTCTTGGTTGCCATAGTGAGTTTTAATTTTTAGTTTTGATTAATTCATTGTACAACGCATTTATTCGAAGACATAAAAAATTTAAACATGGAAAAACATTGTTAAAGACAGCAGAAAACGCTTCAAACAAGTGAAATATGAAATATGAAGACAAAATAAAGATATATTTATTCCAAAGAAAAAAAATAACAACAGGACAAAAAGATTAAAAAAAAAAACAATTCAATCGTTGTGTTAAGTCATATCAAACATTTTATTTTGTTATTCATTCGTAAGTTTGTTTATATTCATGTTTGTCATACTTGCGTAATACAAGTTACAAATTTAAACTTCTTGGATAACAGTGTAGATAAAAATGAATTGAATCATTTATACATATGCAGCTGTTGTAAAACATTTAGATTAGTGTGTGTGTGTGTGTGTGTGTGAGAGAGAGAGAGAGAGAGAGAGAGAGAGAGAGAGAGAGAGAGAGAGAGCATTAAACTGAATGTTATAAATGTCGTACATACGGCATTACTTTTCTATAGCTTTATGGACTATATAAACGGGATCGTCAAGCCCGAGGTGCTCAACTAACAGTAATTTACATTTAGATCGATTTAGAAAATAATGTTACATCGAAAGGGTTAAAAGAGTTCTTCAATTCTGTGACCAAATGACATATTTTATCCAACATGACTGATGTGTACACTTGACCTTACTTATGTCAGGATGATAATACTGGATACGTCTGATGTAGATTGGTAAATATATTTGGCCTCCAGATTGTTAACAATTTTCGTCTATTTCTTAGCCCAGTAATTTACTTAATTATATAACATAATGTAGTGATGTTATATTGCCTCTTTACAGAATATAATTCGTACAAGAATTTTGATGAGTTTAAGTAATTGGATTCATGGTGTTTAAATGTCCAAGTAATTTATTCACTTATATAGTCTCTTCCTAAAATGGTGAAGGAAATCGGGAAAAAGACCTTCCTCAAGCCAACTGACCACACTATGATCTCCTTTGAGAGAAATTCAAACCAAAACGATAAAAACGATTTACAAGCCGCTGCTTAAAACCGTTTGAGCATCGGGGCTAAAATTTTGATAAATATTTCGGAACAAAATTGCCTCTAAATTCTAACTGAAATATTTTACCAATTGCGATCCAAGTAAAAACGCAACTTTCTTTTTGTCAGAAGAAACAGCTAAAAATTGACTTCTGCAGTGTTGAATCATAAATCCAAGTCTTTTTCTAATTTCAGGACACTTTTTCTGGACCTTATATCAGTTAACTGAACTTTTTATCACTCACCGTTTAAAGCTGTGTTGTAAGTTGTGTTAAAATGACTCGGTTTTTTTATGACGTAACCACGTTCTAAAATTTGATTCCACAGGCTACATTGATTGTTATTTCTGTATTTATTGGAGCTTTTATCGTTGAACCAAATGTTAAATTGTCCATTAGGAACATCATTACTTGGATCAGCACATTTATCTTTTTTTCCTAGAAAAACTTAATGCAGCTTTAATAAAACCAAATTCCTTCTAATTTAACTCATTGAAAAACAAGCTTATGTTAAAGACAACAGTCGTCTTGTGACAAATATAAGTTGTAAATATAGAAAGTACTATGCCAAACAAATCGGTCTTCATTCAAATAATAACAACAGGATTTAGAAGTTAGATCTCACTGAAACAGTCCATGTTCAAATGTTTATTTTTGACCTTCACCTAAATTAAAGCCATCATTCAATGTCAATCATTTTAACAGAGTTAATCAAATTAACTTTTTTGAAGCACATTACTTCGATGATTGTTGTCATTTACTGTAATTTCTGTCCCTTAATACTAGCCGTCTGTTCTCATTAATTTCAGCAGTAGAATATAGTAATGCTCCGGAAATTATAAGGTAGAATAAATGCAGTGCCAGAAGAAACATTATAACAATTCTCTTTAACCAATTATAAAATATGTGTCTCTGCTTGGATAATACACGATAAACATAACCAGTGAAATCTTAAATCGATATCAACTCGATATCACCTCAATATCATCACCTCGATATACCTCGATATTATTTCGATATCATCACGATATCATCTAGATGCCACCTCGATATCAACTTTTTACATGTATCACCCCAATATCATCCAGATAATACTTCGATATCATTTCGATATCATCTAGATGCACCTGGCTATACTTCGATTTCACCCAATATCATCACGATATCATCTAGATGTCACATCGATAACAACCCGATATCACCCGAGATCAACTCGATATCACCTCGATATCATTTCGATATCACCTTGAACTTATCTCGATACCACATCGATAGCATCTCGAAACCACCTCGATATCATCTTTATATCACCTAGATATCACTTCGAAACCACCTTGATATTATTTTGAAATTATCTCTTTATCACCTCGATCAATGACTGGCGTATCTTTTACATTTTGGTGTTTTTAAGAAAGGGCACAGTAGTACGTATAATTTTATTTAAATATAACAACAGCAATAATTATAATTTCACAACAAGTGTTATTGATACAATATTGATTCAAAAATCTGCCTCGCTAATAAATTCACAAAATTGGGTCAATATGAGATAAACTGGGCCAATACGAAAAAACTCGGCCCATATGGGCGCGTGCAAATATTCTGACGATATACATTAAAAAACAAAATTAGTTGACAACTTAGCGCTTCAGAAAATCCAAAAGGGGTAAGTTCAAACTAAAACATTTTCTGATTACAAAATATGCTATTTTTTGTGAAAAATTGCTTTCATTTGAATTTGTAAGGTTTTCACAGCGTAATTGAAATATATTTACTTAGATAAACCTCGTTTTAGTTTCTATTCAAAATTGCTTAGACCGTGTTCTCGATCATTAAATGCATATTCTGTTTTATTTTGTATGTACACAAAGACTTTTCTTTTTTATTCCCAGAGTTATTCCAATTACGCGGATATTTCAAGTTAAGAATTAAATTAATGCAGTTTTGCAAAAATTGAAAATAATAAAATCGATTCAGTGTATTTCTATGAAAAATACTTGTCCGTTCGACAGTTTCTAAATAATTTTATTTTTGTAAACTTTCACTCACTTGCTGTGATAATATGTAAAGCATTGAAGCACGAAATTAAAATCAAAATATCGTGTCAGATCTTGAAAGCAATTAATTTTTTTATCTATGAATATGAGCAGAATTTCAACAGGCTTTCTCCATTTCAATACAACTGTATAAAATATTGATAAGATTTATTATCATCGTTATCTGTGCTAATAATTATTTCTATTTTTAGAAACAAAAATGCAACAAAAAGATCATACAATAAATTTAAAAATATGAAATCACATCAAAGCCGTTTCGCAATTTTTTTAAAGTTCATATACAGTGTATCAAATTATGAAAACATTGATTAAAAGCTTTTACATTTTTTATCCACACATGTATTAACTAGAGTTAGTAATTTTTTATATGCATGCATATCTTTAGATATATGTTAGATTTATTTTTCTGAAAAAAGGGAAAAAAGATAAAACTTGTTTTTAAATAATCGTAGATTTGCAGATATATATAAAATAAACGGTGGTTGGTTTCTAAAACATCATTATACAGTATCTTATGATCTTTATTTTATGTTTCTTTGGTGTTAGTCAAAAACAAAAATTAGATAAATTTCCTTTTATGAGGCTTTGGTGAACAAGTGGTCAAAAGACGCGCGAAAGGATATCACAGTCCTGTCACCGCTTAGATTCTACTCAGCCACGGGCAGATTTTAATGTAAGGAATTGATTAGTTTATAACCGATAGAAGATGGTTGCAATTGTCTACCGATACTCCGGTTTTCTCCATCATACAAAAACCGACGGCATCAATATAGGTGAAAACAATAATGATTCAGATGTTAAACACCATTGCTCTACTTCATTCAACTTCCTATTGAGGCTTTCTTAATTGTTTCAAAATTGTTGTAAGACGGCGAAAAAGATAGAAACAGATTCTTAAACGTTAATTATGTAAATCTCCCTCAGTTATATAACATGTTAAAATGGCATTAACTTTAAAATGTAAATGCAACAAGCACAATAATTGTATCAATAATGCAAATAATGCTGCATTAAAATCATGGAACAATTATGGCAAAAAAAAATCCACAAAAATCGCAATAGTTTGCGATTCAATTTTAAGTGCTTAAAAATTCTGTTTTTTAAAGAAACGCTGTCAAAATAACTTTGCTTAAATCATTTGTGATCAGTTGAAGTTAAATTAATGATGTTACTCTTCAAAACTGTTGTGTTAATGGGATAAATTTGACACGAAGTAATTTGAAACGTTAACTGTATTTAAGATAGCAAAACAATATTGGAAAAGACAATACAGAATATAAGACCAGAATAAGCAGACAATATTAAAATCATAAATTGGACCAATACCATAGATAAATCAACTCTTTTGATTAAAGCATTGAATAAAACAAGCATTGTTTTAAATAATAATCAAAAAAGCGCTTTAATTTATATTAAGTTTTACAGAAAAATTAAACAAAATTAATGTGTGTGTGTGTGTGTGTGTGTGTGTGTGTGTGTGTGATGTTTAAGACGTAGAAAGTTTTCTTTCAAGGGCGAGAAATTATGAACCAAGATTCTTTTTGTTAACAACACTTAAAACAAGTTTATGGTCTTCAAGTTAAGTTTTGAAGTTAAGAAATACTTAAAATATTTTTTTCAACATTTGTTTTTGGTAATTTCTGCAAGTGAAAATAACAAGCGAGCCCAAAGAAATCCACTGACTTCTACCAGCTAAATTTCCCAAGTGGGGTTCTTCAAGCATGTGTTATCCGTAAAGGCACACACATTAAAACATTTAGTCAATGAAGCCACACTTTCTCTATAATGAACGCACTCTGGCATATTAAGAAGTTCATGGTGAATAAGGCAATATACTTTGCCGATAAAACGTGATTTTTTTTGGTACAATTTTAGAACCTAAACTCCTAAATAATTTTGTATGAAGGTAAAAAAAGTTTTCTGTGTGTCACTTTTTAGCACATATATATATATATATATTTGGTAGACTTATCTCGTTAATATTGATTTATAATGTTTGATGCAGCTCAGCGTTGGACATTTAAGCGAAACCGTAGGACAAAAGAGCGGAAAAAATAGTATATTTGAGCGACAAAGAAGTGGACATCTCAGCGACAGAGTTTGATCCCATTCAAGCGTAGACATTTGAGCGATAGTTTTGATTAACCGACTAAAGACTTCTGTAGGCTACACCGGGCTAAGTTACTTTCGTATAAAACTGTTAGGAATATATTGTTTAACGAAATATTGTGTAACAGTGCTTTCTATTTATTCATTTATTTATTTATTTATTTATTTATTTATATTACTAATAACCTTATACATGTATATGGTTTACTAAATAAAATCGGGCTAGAATATTTTATGTATAAATTCCATGTATGAAATATATTGCTATGGACTTTATTGGATTTTCCAATTGTATTTATCACTCAAATGTCTATCACAGACTACAGGTAATATTTAAAATCGGTCGCACAAATGTCCACTAAAGTCGTCGCTAAAATATCCACTAAAAGTTATTTATTTTTCGCTCAAATGTCCTGTGCCCTTATAGCTAGAGAACAAAATAAACTATACAACATACACGGAATTCAACAATAAGCCGTATTTATCATAAGAGTCCTTCTTAGACATAAAGCTGTTTTAATGTTATACTTACAAAAAACTGTAATTAGATACATTCATACTCTTTATTAAAAAGGGTAAATATGTTAACTTGTGTTGTACTTCAGGATTAGTTTGAATAGTAAAAGATCCAGTCTGCTAGTAAAAGGTGTGTATTAAGCAAAGGGCAAAAACAATCAGAAATGCAACACAACACAAGACAATGTAAGATACAGCTTAAAACGACATAAGAGGACATAAAAATAACAACATCTCAATAGTTGTCTCCCCTAAAAATAAACATTTTTATAAGATGACGGGTTTTGAGTTTGTAACACTTCGTTTCGGTGTATCGTATGTAACAACTATATCACTTGAATTATTGTGCACTTTTGATGAGATCAAAACCGTTATGTAGCTAACACTTCTAGATTATCTTAAACATATAAAAACGAAATTTTATAATAAAAAGACACATGTGCTTCTTTATTTTTAAAAAGCCATAGCAACAACAACAACAACATCAACAACAAAAATAAAATTTAAACTTGAGGGTAGTGCAACAAATGACATTTCATTTGTTAATTGTCTACAAAACAGACTATTTGGTAGTTTTGTTCCTCCCATTTCACAATAACTTGCAAAATGGAATGTGTTTTACTAAAGTTGTATGTATTCATTTTTCAAAGTATTTTGCAATCAGTTATAGGATCAATCTCCTTCTGAATAATGACAACAGAAAGCTTCCTATAGTAGGTGATGACCGGTCATCACACATGATATATATGTAATTAAATAAACACTAATTACATTTATATATCAACGTGGGTAACATAATATTAAAATGTAAATCCATTATTTATACTTATTAAGAACATACATCGTATTTAATAACTAAATAGTAAAAGTACATCTTTAATGCCAATCAAATAAATCTCAGGTGTGTTTTGCCGTTTATAATTAGCAGCATTTTCTTTATGCTCCGTTCGGTTATTCACTTAATATTTATTTTATTTTATTATTCGTTTTTGCCTTCGTATTCTTTTTTTTTTGGTTCAAACCTATTTTTCATAGCAGAACTCTAACTTTACTACCCCCTGAGCGGGTAACGCTGCTGGTAAAAATTAAACTCCCCGAGGGTATTCATAACTCAGTACGCAGTACTTTGTGCTGTCAGAAAATGTACTTTTCAGCAAAGTTTTCAGCCCATTTAATTTTCTAATTTATTAACATCTAAGGTTAGTTCCCTCGTGCTAAGCATTTCTTAGATTTGGATCCATATAATTTTGGGACTATGGATTCATTTATTTTAAATTGTTTGGCATGTTTTTTTTTTTTTTATTTATCACACTTTTCGGCCCCTAATGTCACCGATGAGGAATGATTTTCCAAACACAGCAAAATTTAGCAGGTATCTTTGTTATAGATTTACACATGTATAACTTTTAATCATGTTCTATCTGAAGTTGGTTGTCTGTATTTTTTTGAGTTCATATTCGCAAACAATTAGTAAACACAATCAAATTCCTGAACTTTAATGATATATTACCCTTTGTTTTATTTTTTAAAAAATTGTTAATGATTTGTAACGGAGTAAATAGTTTTGATCAAATGCTAATTTTCGAATTTGTTTTAAAAATGAATATAACGACATCTTATGATAAATTCAAATGCAACTAAAAATAAGTTCGATGCAAAACCAACAATAATGAGCCACAAATCACCTTACAATAAGATTGTTGTTGCAATGCGAAACATTATGGGCCACAATAAAAACTTACAATAGGATTGTTTAGTATCATTAGTCACAGGACAATTTAACACTAGATCATTGCAAAACAATTTTTATTGAAAAGAAAATAAAGAACACAATCAGCACAAGGCCGCATGCAGCATTATAAACATTCGTGTCTGTCGGCTTGTCCGTCTTTCTTGAGTTTCGTCTTTCTGTTAAAATTGCTACATCCACATTAATTCATAAACCACAAACACGATTTTAATAAAAGCTTTATGTTTATGATTACATGTATAACCTTGTTAAAGTTGAAAATGTCAGCAAAATACAGAATATAATCCTAATGTAAATGTGTTGCAGCTAACAAGTATCTATAATGTTGAAATTACTAAAAAATAAAAAAAAAATCAAACTTTAAATGATAATTGTTAAATTTTATAACAAAAGGTTCCAAGCAGACGCTTAAATTTATACAAAAAGAGAACATTAAGAATCGAATATCAAAACTTCAGCCAGAGAAATCGTTTATGGAAGCATAATTGTACTTATGATATGTTTATTGTAAATCCAGAGGAATTATATATTATTTTGGTGGATTGTTTTGAATAAATTATATACTTCTGTCTCCAACATCGTCAGTGAAGTCTGATAAAACAGTTGAATAATAATTATACGTTAATTTATCATTAATTAATATATATATATATATATATATATATATATATATATATATATATATATATATATATATATATATATATATATATATATATATATATAATATAATTATAATATAATTAACTATGAAGTACTTTGTTAATGTTTATCTCAGAGTGAGAAGTTCCGGACACGTTTGTTATAAAAAACCCGATAGAGAGAAATGTTATTTGATATTTGATCAATTAACTAAACTAAGATCTAGTTTCACAATTAATTTGAACCAAGATTAAAATCGGAAATAAATTCACTTCTTGTTTGTTCATTTTAAATTTTTTGTTTAACTCTGAAATCTTAGTTTTTACATGTAGGTGTAAAACCAGTTTTTTCATGTTTCGGAGTGTTTCGAAACAGTCATTACAACAAAAATACGACATTTTAAAAATGTAATTAGAACCACGGCACATTTGTAACAGTTGATATTACAGAATAACTGATTTTGTAAACGGTCATTGTTTACATGCATGACTAAGGAAACATTAAAAAAACATTTAAAAAGTCAATATATTTAAGAACACTCCTCGACAAATGGAAAACGGTCTATGTAACCAAGAACAAAATACTTGAAACAGTAAATACAGACAAAACACGACTCGTCAAAATAATAATAATGATAATAAAATAAAATGAATTAATAAATATAATGCAATAATGAACATTTTATTCTGAAAACTGTTTCACATTTACTAAGGAAACTGTTACACATGTACTAAGGAAACTGTTACACATGTACTAAGGAAACTGTTACACTTGTACTAAGTATTAGCGCAATTAAGACAAAAGGAAACAGTCTATGTAATAAAATAAAACAAACATACCAGTCCGTGTCCACATCACAATCCCCAAAGCAAAGTTAAAACTTTGCAAACTGGCAAAATATGTTATACACGTGAACTTCCATCAAGGAAGTGAGGCCGGGTGCTCCGGAAGGGTAAGCAACTAAGAACACACTAATATTTAAACAGTAAATACAGGCTGAACACAACTAAATAATAAATAAAGCAATTATTAACTATAGTTCTAGAAACTAAGTATAAGTGCAACTTTTAAATTTATTTGCTTTTTCTTAAAGAATGTTTAAAAAACAAAGAAAGAGAAATACACGTGAGATAGCTAACTGCACTGAATTTTTTATTTTTTTAAAAAAAAACTAGTAGTATTATCGTTTTGTTTATGTAAGTACTAATATTCAAAAACAAGATTTATGGTTTTTTACTTAATGAACAAAAAAGCCATTGTAATGTTTCGACTTGGTAAGAGGCAATAAATGTGATCAAGGATTTGTCAGAAGATGGTGAAACAGAAGATATTAGAGATGACATACATCATACTTCAAATTAAATCAATCCTACCATCGCTTTTACATTAATTATGACCCAAGCGTAATCTTCGAACTGTTTTAGAACCATTTGTCTTAATAAGGCTTATTGACTTTTTTCTGTAAGCTTCTAGAGATATTCCGAGTGAGAACTTTACCACGTAAGCCTCGAGACAAAATCTAAGACAGAACATCGGATAAATACAGTGAAATACTTGTTACACATTTATCCAATTGTGCCAATATTTGGAATTTTATTTCCAAATGGCCATAAACTGCATTATATCGCTGTAATTCTATTTTATTAAATTGAGTTTTAATATCTTGATTTTGGGGGACTTTCAAACGTTAGTAAACTAAAAAAAGGTGTTTTTCTGACAATGAATTAAGCCATAAAGAACAGAGATTATTCAGGAGCTAAGCATAATTGTTTGTATATAAGTTGAAAATATTAAACTATTGTTTCAGAACCACCAATGAATAATAATCAATAGAAATTGCTTCTTTATCTCGTCAAATCTTAACTAACTTTAGAGTAATATTAATTAAAAGTTGTATGTAAAGAAAGCTAGTAACGTGATGAAATGGTTAATTTATACACAAATTCCGTGTTGTTCAAAAGAGTTTTGAAATCTTACCATTAACCAGTATTAATAGACTAAACAACGAAAAACAGTCAAATACTCTGCAATTGAATGATTATTTATTATTAATACTAAAAATAATTGGTACTATAATTGGTCGAAGCGCCTGTTTACTGATTACAGTGTCTTTCACGACCTACATGAAGTTTTAATTCTAGTAAAGAAGTGTTTTCAGTTTTCATGCCAAGGACAAATTTTTTTTCCGCTTTTTTTTACAACATCGAAATTCTGGCCACCATATACCTCAAAGCTTTTACTGTCTTATCTAAATCATATTCTTATTAATTTCAAAATTAACATTGGATCGATCGCCGTTTTTATAGAATACCCGTGAGGAATTTTATTTAAGCAACCGTTCTTAGTTTAAATTTGTCTGATAGATAAGTAGTCTTAAAAGTAGACAACATGATCTAATGGCACAGAAGATATTATTGAGTGAAATCCCTACGCCTGTAAACGTTAGGAAATCTAGACGAGTGATATCCCTACGCCTGTAAACGTTAGGAAATCTTGACGAGTAATATCCCTACGCCTTAAATGTTAGGAAGTCTTGATGAGTGATATCCCTACGCCTGTAAACGTTAGGACATCTTGACAAGTGATAGTCCTACGTCTGTAAACGTTAGGAAATCTTGACGAGTGATATCCCTACGTTTGTAAAAATCAGGAAATCTTGATGAGTGATATCCCTACGTCTGAACACATCAGGAAATTTTGACGAGTGTAATACCTACGTCTGTAAACGTTAGGAAATCTTGACGAGTGATAGTCCTACGTCTGTAAACGTTAGGAAATCTTGACGATTGATAGTCCTACGTCTTTAAAAATTAGGAAATCTTGATGAGTGATATCCCTACATCTGAACACATCAGGAAATCTTGATAAGTGATATCCCTACGCCTGTAAACGTCAGGAAATCTTGATGAATGATAACCCTACGCCTGTATACGTTTGAAAATTTTTATGAAAGATATCCCTACGCATGTAAACGTTAGGAAATCTTGATGAGTGATATTCCTACGCCTGGAAACGTTAGGAAATCTTGATAAGTGATATCCGTACACCTGTAAAAAGGTTAGGAAATCTTGACGAGTGATATCCCTACGTCTGTAAACGTTAGGATACTGACTTAAAACAAGCCTGTAATTCATCCTTGCTTAGAAGACAAAATCATACATTGTTCATATTCAAAAGGAATTTTACGTGCATCTGGGGAGCTTCTGTCTACATAAAGAAACCAGAAAATAAAGATACAGTTTTGATATTTTGCCAAACTGCACCATAAAAATTATTTATTATAAACTGAGGGTCTACGACTTATGTGTGTGTGTGTGTGTGTGTGTGTGTGTGTGTGTGTGTGTGTTAATTAGATGATTATATATTTTATATTGCATATTTTTTCTGATTAATTACATAGGTTTTAGTGTGAATTGTTAGTCAGGACATAATGGTTTAATTTTATGTAATTATCACTGAATGTTGTAATAATATGTTGTTGATACTATGACGTTCAAATCAAATTTGCACGTCTTATATATTATTTTTAGTCAACGTCAGTAAAACATGTTTGGTCACACCCATGTACTTTTAACAGAATAAAGTCAATCGCAACTTCACCAACGTATTGCAATTTCTATTACATCCGAATCAGCTTGAAATATGTTCTGTATAATAAGGCCTTTTTAGAACATCAATAATGAAAGAAACGTTATAATAGAGAATTGATTTGATAAATTATCAATGAATAATTGATATTCATTCTAATAAGGAGTTATGTGTATTTCATATCAAAACAAAAACGCATGCGTCATTAAATGACATAAAATAAAAGAAATGTTCCAACAACCATATACATGTATGTTACATTAATCTGCGTGGTTCCGTTAAAATAATCACACTCAGCGATTTTAATATAAATTATTAGATTATAAGATTTTTTTTTTTTTAATCCTCTTTATCTTACTACGTAATGATAATTTACATAATTAATTATATATAAAACATTATTATTTTCTTTTGGTTGTATTGAATATATCTATTTGAAGTGAAAAGATAGACATGTTATTTGTATTTTAGCCTTTTTTTTCTTTGTATCTCTTTTTTATGATATCGCGGCATATCTAGACCTGTCTTATAAAGGTTGAATTTCTAAGAAACTGCATAATGTTAAAACAGGAAGTAGTTATATTTTTATCATAAAATATTCGTGTTGCATTTTTTGTACACTTCCTGAATGTAAAAGTTAAATAAATTACAATATTATACTTTAATGAAGAAAAAATAAGCTGCACTAAAATCGAACGTTTTTACATTTATTTTTTGCCTTTATTTTTTTAAATGTTTTTTTTTTTTAATCGCGAGTGTATCGGTATTCATAATTTAAAAAAAAACTTCATTCACCGCATTTTTTTTTTCGTTCTATCTATTGTTAAGGAGTTAATAAATAAAAGAGTTATAACGAAAAAAAAGGTTTTTCGAACTTTATATAACTTTTATTTGGAAAAAAAAATAGAATAAAAAACGAGTAATGTGTTTCCATCTGATATTGTATTGTACAAACCATACACAATATCCCGTTTTGCATGCACAACCACATTTAAAAAAAAAAAAAACACCTTACCTTTCATGAGTGTACGCGCCTGGTGTCGGGTTTGATCTCACAGCTCGTAGTGGTTTGTGTCCCCGTAATGGTGTTAATGCACTCGATACAGATATTACAGGTGTGTCTTGAATCTTTTGTTCCTGATTTTTTTTCTTCTTTCGTTTAATTGACGAAAATGTCCGTTTAAGTTTGTCCTTAAAAGACTCTTCTTCCTCATCAATGCTTTGTAAATTTTGCATTGAAGTTGATTGTAACGGGTGCCTTGGGGTCACAGACAGCATTTTGAACTATTTTCTATATCAACTTGTTAATTAATATCAATGCCTAATTGTAAACAAAAAGTTAAACTCCTCAACGATAAAACTATTTCATCATAAACATATGTAAATTCAAAATGATCATAAATGGCTGATTTAAAAAAAAGTTCCTTTTAATTATGTAAATTTAGAATGCTTATCAACTTTACAAATTCTTTTTGGAATAGATAAATATATTAATTCTTTAACGATTAAATTCACAATCAGCAAAACCGTTTTATAAAAGTTCGTTTAATTCCTTGTTCAATATTCTGTTGTAAGCAGATGTTCCTTATTTAAGTTGGTGTTCATGTAACACAACGTCAGCTTAATAATTTTTCCTTGTTTATTCAGTTTATACTTTTCCTGTATCAGTAAATTCAAAAAGGAATATCAACAAAATCGTTTATATTGTAAACATCTAGCATATTCCTTGAAGTACTTTGTCCCCGATTACGTAATTCCGATGTATCAATTATTTTTTTTAAATCGGTATAAATATGCCTTCGTTAGCCTAGTTAAATATCAAAATCATTTATTTTCTCTTGTTAAATATTCTCTTTTCAGTCAATATTCTTTATGTTTTCTTTATAAAACTCCTACCGTAGCTGGAAGTGTATGATCTGAGCGATAACGAGTCTTATTGTGACATTTTATAAAAACATCCTGTCATTTTTTGTATAAACGAATTAGCGGAAATTATCAATTAACAATGTGTATGGTAAAGAGTGGGTATGATGTCACTTATAATTTACATATATATGTCTTCCTCGTTTCATTGAAAATATTAAATATAAAATATAATCCTTATAAGTGTTTAAATCACTAGATATACAGCGGGTTAATACTACATCAATGTAATATGAGAGATCATTTAAAAATGTCAGTATTGCGTTTATGATAATTTCAATATGCAATCATAGCGTATGATATCGAAATACCAATCATGTCAATCAGAATAATAAAAAGATCTGAGTTTACACCATGAAGTCAGCTTTTATACTGCTAGCGCTTTGTCTTCAGTCTAAACGAAGTTGTACGTATTTATTCAATAAATATAAAGATCTCTAGTATTCACTATAATGTCAATACTAGGACTGTCATTTTATATTTCTCTTCCCAGCAAGCAAGACATAAAATAATCCAATTGTTAATTCGATATCCAAACTCTAAAACAATAGTTGATAAATCAGAAACGGTCCAGACTAGTCCAATCGTTACATTATCTACACCCTCTTATAAAATTGTAAAACATTCCTGCATTTATATAATTAAAATTCCCAATTGTGCAATCATGTAAAGTCTGATATAGATATGATCAGCTCTGAACTTAGATTCATAGATGTATAAATTCAACAGGTCATGTATCGTTATTTAACTGGAATATATACAACTCGCTGTGATATCTTTCTAAAAGTATTATAAATAGGGTTTCATTTAGTCAAAGGTTTTTGCATACTCCAAACAGAGTTCTAGAAAAACGACACAGCATTGTTATTTGACAATGGCGGAGACAACAGAGAGAGAGAGAACATGTTTCGTTCCCTTTTTATACTAGTCCTGTGTATTGTGATCGATACGGGATAGAATGGTTCGTACAACCACAGCTGTGAATATATTACACAAAAATTACAAAAACAATACATCTTGTCATTGCTCAATTCTAATTTTCAGCTTATTTTATAGAGATGATATGTTCAATTGATTCCCCTAGGGAAAAAGTGAACCAAAACCACAAAATTATAACACAAGTTAAACATAATAACGTTAGTCATGTGGCTGCTGTATGAAACCTTACAGTAATCCGTATTGTGTTTTTGAATATTTTTTTAAAACATATCAATCTCTCGTATTAGTCATTATTACATTTGCTACTATTTACACTCCCGTGTTGATAACTTTCATCTGTACAGATTCTCCATACTTGACTAGTTCATAAGTGGACATCTGCCACTTAAGGATGTAAAACCAAGCAACACGGTTATCAAATAGTCTCGATAAACGTTCTAATGGATTTAAATAAGTGTTATGTCTTAAAATTTATTTCTTACGACAACGTTTAGTGTTAAGATGGAATTGATCTTGATCAAATATTTACAATTTTTTCTATAAATAGACTGAAGAAATTTATAATTAAAAAACATGTACTTGGCAACATCCAACACAAACATTACATCATAAACAAACCAATACTACAAATAAAGATAAGAAATGACTTATACACATTAGAACAACTGATTACAACACCAGTAATTAAGTTGAAATCGCAGGAAAGTCTTACAGTGACGCCGTAGTACTTTTGAAGTGTTTTAAATTAAAAAAACTAAATAACCTATTTATCAAAAAAAAAAAAAAAAAAAAAAAAAAAAAAAAAAAAAAAAAAAAAAAAAAAAAAACACAAACACATCGCATTTATATTATGTATATTAATTAATGCATTGATCAATTAAAAAAAGTCAATTATGTTATTTTTTTTTTGGATAATTTAACGGAAAAAGAAAAGCCGCGCATTTAGAAGTCTAGGTTATAGACATTGTTAACAAAAAGCCGGCTGATCTATAGAGGTAAAAGTAACCATGGTCTATTGATCTACATAAACCCTTTAGTCTTGTCACATAATTGATTTTGCTAGCGGTATCGGTCACTGGAATAACATACTACTCAGGTTGAAAGTTGTATATGTTCTTAAAACAAAAAGCATTCTGTTGCAAAACAATACATAGTCCCCTACTGGTTGCATATTTCATTAATCCCAAAGTTTTAGGTAAAATGTACAGTCAACAGGAAATTTTTAAAGTCCAAGGGTCGTAACTTTGTCAACGATTTGCGGAGCGGAATGAAACGTAAACTTGACTTGTAAGTCATCATACTTGACTCACACACTTGCGGAAAATTGATTCTGTTATGGACGGATGGACGCATGGACAGATTGATCACTATAGAGCGATCGCCTGTGGAGGGGGCCCTAATTAGCAGACAGAAACGAAAACATAAACTTGATCTGTAACTCATCATGGTAGACTCATATACCAAAAAAAAAACAATTCATTAACTGCAAGCGTGTAGAAAAAAGAGCGGAAAACTAAAATTTCATTGAATTTTAAAAGTTCAAAGGGCCATAACTCATGTAAAAATTTGCGGACCAGAATGAAACGCTAACTTGATCTGCAACTCATCATGGTAGACTAACATAATATATATATATATATATATATATATATATATATATATATATATATATATATATATATATATATATATATACTGTAAATCAGGAAATTAATGCGTCATGAAATTAATGCGAATTGCCGATTTTGAAGTAAAATGCGTATTGAAATTAATGCGAATTTTTAAATTTTTTGCCTATCTTTTATCTTATAATTATAAACATTAAATTATGGACTCAGAAATTATTATACTATGTCTTCATTCATTTATAAACACGTTATAAACATACTTCCCGTAGACATTATTAAAATAAACAGTGAGGTGTGCCGAGGGTAAATTTTTATGCGCCGATGACCCATTGTTTTAAATTAACCAGGGTGGTAAAAGATTATCAGAACAAAGAAACGCATGGTTTAAAAAAACAAACATACTCAAATATAACGCTTGGAGTTTTTATTAAAATAAAGCATTCAAAATTAGGACGTCCATGTCGGCGTGTGTACAACTGATCTTCGTCTTCAACTCACGAGTTTAGAATATTAGATTACTTATAATCACAGTACTTTCAATTTGAGGTTCCAGTCAAGGTTCAAAATGATGTATCAGTCACGATTTCACTCGTAGCAAAATTCTCAGTAGGAAAGAAACAGCAACAAATTACCGCTAAATGAGAATGTGCTCTAATTAATCAGTTACGATAACAACTTCCGGTTAAGGGAGGCAACTCAATTTACACAATAAATATACACAATACAGAAATCGAAAATGAATATTGGAAAATAAATGCGACAAGAAATTAATGCAAATAAACGGGCCTCGCATTTTTCGCATTAATTTCTTGCTCGCATTAATTTCCTGATTTACAGTATATATATATATAATAAAACAAACATACCAGTCCTTGTCCATATCACAATCCCAAAAACAAAGTAAAAACTTTGCAAACTGGCAAAATATGTGATACACGTGAACTTCCATCAAGGAAGTGAGGCCGGGTGCTCCGAAAGGGTAAGCACCTCCTGTTTAGCTAGCTACACCCGTCACGTGCAAGTCAATTTTGAGAATGAAAGGAACAAAGAACTATGGTAAGTCAAATATATCCAGTATAAGTTGGGATACAGTGACTACATACTTATCAACAATATTGTGATGACGGCCATAAAACTTTTTAAGGGCCCTGATTAGCCTAGGCTTGCAATATCCTTGTGTCAACAATTTAATTGTAAGTAATTTGCTTAGTTGCAGAAAGTTCCCATAGTGGGAACAAGCTCTACCGTACCGTATTAACTGTGAAACATATACACCATACGCAGGAGAAGCAGGGATATTACTGCAAAGAAACGGAAAGTTGAGAATATAAAAATTGAAGTCATCACGTTTGTCGTATAGCGTCAGATGTAACCTTTCATGGGTGTCATAATTGAGGTATAAGTCCAAATATGAAGCAGAACATGGAGAATCTGTCGTGTCTTTTATTTCAAGCTCACTTGGATAGATGACATTTACATATTCTCCAAATTTGTGATTATTTAGAGAAAGAACGTCATCTATATATCTGTATGTGTAGTTGAATGATTTAGCGACAGTCTTTTTTCCAGATTTGACAAGGTTCTGTAAAAATTCTGATTCATATGAATAAAGAAACAAATCAGCAAGTAAAGGTGCACAGTTTGTGCCCATTGGTATACCGATTGTTTGTTGAAAGATAATATTGCCAAACACAACAAATATGTTGTCTATCAAAAACTCTAACATTTTGTTGATGGTGTCTTCAGTATATTTTTGTTTGCAGTCTGTATGGTGTTTTACAAAATAACCAGAATCCCTGTTGAGCACTAGATATTTATATCTTGGTTTACACGTTTAAGCTGCTCTTACTTTTCTAAATAAGTCATATTTACCGATTGATCAAGATACTGTACAGTACAAATAAGCTGCTTAGAGATAACGCGTTTAATTCACTTTTCGTGCAAATCAAATATATTTAATTGTATTTTCTTCCTCTTTAACATTGCCTTAGGTATCAATGATTTTATTTGATGTTGATCTTTCCTCCTACTCCGAATAGAAAAAGTTCTATATTTACGGCGGTGTTTAATTTTTTTTCTCTTGTTCAGTTCTGTTTGTTATTGCTTATTGCATAAATGGATTGTAATGTTTCACGTAGCGCTAATTGCGCAAAGAAGAAAAAACAAAGATAAACGTTTGTCTTTACTTATGCACAACTGAACTATAAGCAAAATCATAAGTTTTATCATTTGCAAAAATACAAACTAATTAAAACACTCTTAAATAGATAGATATTTAGTCATGATATGAAGCGGATGTTACCTCAATTTTCCTTTTGATTTAAAAAAAAAACCATGCTTAACCGAACACAATATAACAACAAGACTAAAATACCACCTTTCAAAGACAAGCTTTGCGTCCTTTCCAATTAATTCAACAATGGTAATATTTAATACAATAGTAATACACAATGTTATTGGGAGGTCACAGTAATCCGAATAAAGATATATATGTAATCTTGCGTTAATTGGCTCAATCTTTTTAAAATGTTCCAATAAATGCCGTTTCTAATACATTTTTGATCTTCAATATAAATCCAAAGCTTTATAAAATTATTTTGTAGGTTAGTTTCAAAGAAATACAGCAGCAAAGCCGATAATTGCAATGACCGCTATAATGAATTTGTAAAACATCAGAAACTTAGAAATACTCGATGTATAAATACAAAAAATGTCACAAGGAAGATTGGTTTAATTTACAGAACATGGCTCAACAACTATAAATCGAAGATGTCTATGGTATGCTTTTAAAAACGGGTAGAAAGATTTATAAATTAAATTTATAACGACATAGATGTTGATAAATGCTTATCCGCAATAATAAAACCTACTTACAAACTAAACTATTAGACTTTAAGAAAGAAAAAGCGCTGTGAAGCTTTAGGGGAAATTTAGCCTTAATACAATTCTTCTTAATTACCGGGCATAAAAATTTTATCTCTAAAACAATTATTTAACACAAAAAAAGAAAAAAAATCGCATTAGTTGACTCACATACTTGCAGACAATTGATTCTGTTATGGAAGGATGGACGCATGGACAGACTGATTACTAAAGAGCGATCGCCTGTGGAGGGGGCCCTAATTAGCGGACAGAAACGAAAACGTAAACTTGATCTGTAACTCATCATGGTAGACTCATATACCAAAAAAAAAAACAATTCATTATCTGCAAGCATGTAGAAAGTTCAAAGTTCAAAGGGCCATAACTCCCACAAAAACTAGTGGAATGAAACGAAACGTAAACTTGATCTGTAACTCATCATGGTTGACCTGCATGCCAAAAAACAATTCATTAACTGCAAGCGTGTAGAAAAAAAGAGCGGAAAACTGAAATTTCAGTGAATTTTCAAGGTTCAAAGGGCCATAACTCCCGTAAAATATAGCAGATGGAAACGAAACATAAACTTGATATGTAACTCATCATGGTAGAGTCACATACCAAACATTAGTTCCATTTCTGCAAGCGTGTAGAAAAAAGTGCGGAAAACTAAAATTTCTGTGAATTTTCAAAGATCAAAGGGCCATAACTCCGGTAAAAAATAGCAGATGGAAACGAAACGTAAACTTGTTCCTTTACTCATCATTGTAGACTCATATACCAAAAATCAGTTCATTATCTAAAAGCATTTAGGAAAAAAGAGCGGAACCCTAAATTTCAACTGGTCTCCGGATCACGATATCTATACAGCTCTTGCGCTCTCTATAAGTTAAAGAATCTTGACTGGGGCATATAACACCATTACTTCACTCTTCTTCACTCAGCTCTGTTCAAGGACATGTCTTTATGGGATTTTGAACGATCTTCTTATTTGTCTTATTATTTTTAAGAAATGGGGCTTAAAGTTTTGAATAATTTCATCAAAATTTAACTGGTATTTGTTATAAATTCCAATTTCTAATTTACGCCATTGGGTTTTATAATAAATTGGTTAAAAATTGTGCTTTTGTGTTTGATTGTTCATTTACTTGTCTGTTACTGTAAATGTTATCATTGACAATCAAATGTATTTTCTTTGTGTCTTTTTATAAGGTTGATGTTATGTAAATTTCTATTATATACTGATGAATGTTTAAGATATAACATATTAAATATTTATTCTTTGTTGATCATCTCAAAAACTTAATTTAAAATTATACATAATAACATAATATACATTTATGTACAACATTTTACTTGGAAGATTCGAATAAAATGAACTTTTGTTGCACTCAGATTAAAATCCATAATTTTTATTGTCTTATTTTATGTTTGTTGTTTTTGTTTAATCGTGGTTGTTCACATAGTTGATTTCATTTACTACAACAAATTGGTTTGATTTTACATAATAGTAAAAATGACATTATATATATATATATATATATATATATATGTGTGTGTGTGTGTGTGTGTGTGTGTGTGTGTGTGTGTGTGTGTAAAATAAAGTAAATAATGACGAAACATTTTACATTTTGTATTTTGAGAGTACTTTCATGCCTAAAAGAAACCTCCAGGCAAATTTATATAAATTGTTTCCCCTTTCTATAATTACCGCATCATAGTACTACTAAGCTATGATAGCATGACGTCATGCTAAAATGTTACATAAAAAATGTTTAAAAAAGTATAGCTTTTAAACATGATAATAAGTCCTTATAAGCTATAATTATTTAACATTTTTTTTTGTATAACATTTATTTTAATAACGAAATAAGAAATCTAAGAACAGCAAAGAGTTTTTTGTTTTAAGAACAGTCAACTACAAGTAAATCATTTGAACAGGCTACATAAACGTAAAATATCATTTAGTTATTTTACATACATTTTTAATCATAGTTAAAGCTGATTATAAAAATCATGGTTGTATTTTTGTTTCCGATAATATTTGTTTTTCATTTAAAACAGACAGGCTTCCATTTGTTTTCTTATAAATGCCTTTTTCTGAAAATGCTTAAGTAATCAAATAAGCTAAGATAATTTCTTTAAAAGGCGAGTAAAATTTTATTCTCATTTCGTTAAATATTTATCATTTTTTAATATGTTTGTTGTAAATTCTTTGACAACTATAACTGTAACACTTCTTTTTTGGTTTTGCCAGAAAGGGTCGTTATTAAGTAAAACAAACATACCAGTACTTGTCCATATCACAATCCAAAAAATAAAGTAAAAACTTTGCAAACTGGCAAAATATGTTATACACGTGAACTTCCATCAAGGAAGTGAGGACGGGTGCTCCGGAAGGGTAAGCACCTCCTATCTAGCGGCATTAAGTAAGTGTTCATATTCTACGAGCAATTCAGAACGTTTTGTTCAATCTTTTCCTTTTTGCTTATGAAAATTAATATCAGAGCGTTTTCATTTTATCAAAATAAATTTTTCTTATTTCTTATGTGTTGCGTGTACGAAAAAAGACTATGGGTAAAAAGTGCAATGTGCTCCAATAAAAATTACATTTTATCAAGAACTTGTTTGAGATTCCTTAAACAAAAACAAAACTCGGTTGAACGGATCTAAGACAAATAAATATCTTTATTTAACATATTGATTAGTAAATATAACTTGACATTTCGCAAGTTATAAATAATTTTGGCTTTTCAAACGGATCTTAAAGACAAGGAGAACAAACTTTGTGATTAGTAAATTAGATTTTGAGCTATGAAAGTGTAAAGTCTTGACGTAGATGAAGACCCTTATCACTCAAACTTGTATTGATTATTTACAGTACGTGAATTGTTTACATCTTTATCCGGATTTATGGGTTTAAAAATTCACTTGTTTAAAATGTTTTCATTTAACTTTAGTTAAAACATCAACATTATTGTCCTTAAATCAATATAATTTATGTCATTTTTTCAATTTTACGTCATTTTACAGCTAAATGATGGCTTAAACTAAAAACAAATATATTGAGCTGTTAGTGTTATTGAACAGTATTGCAATAAAGGGGGTTTGTAGCTGAAAAATGTATTCTTGACTTTAGAAAACTACTGATAAAAAAAACAAACGACTGACAAATGAAAATAAGACAAAATTAAAAATACCTAGCGAGCATCTTTTATAAAAATCCAAATTTGAAAGAACATCCGGGTAAAACAACTTAACAAATTAGAATCAATTTTTGCCACAAGAAACAAATGAATCAGTTTTGTTCTTGCAATATCTATTAAAATGATAACAGTAAAAATTATTGATAGACCAATATCTAAATAAAGAGTGAAACTGTAATGAATTTTGTTTTTAAAATTCGTTTTAATTCCAATTATTTTTAAATTGTTGACAGTTATTTCTCTCATTAAGTCAACTGGCGTCTAAAGTCACTAGGCGATGTTTAAGATGAAAGAATACAACAGTTGCTTTAAAATGTTTAAATAGCATTGCCGTGCAAATTAAGCTACTCTCAAGATCTTATTTTTGAAATGATTGTTATAGACAAAAGAAACCGAAGACCACTTTTTGTTTTGTGACCGGCCGTGATTGCAGATTGCACATCGAAAGCAAAAAATCGAGCTGAATATAATTAGAATGCCCGAGTTTTTAAAAAAAAAACGATACGTGTATAATAATGGTTTCTAGATATATTTACTAAATCTCCAAATTTAAATCAAAACAATGCGCATACTACTATCTGAATAGTTGAAGATTTTGCAATGAAATAATATCTTCCATGAGTTAAAAACATTTAAAAATATTGATGAAATTTATGACGATACATAACTGATGTTACTCGTTTTTTGTTTTTTTTTAATTTCTGAAATTGAAGATGCATCAAACATGATCAAAAGTATCTGTTTTATTTATAACCTTTGGTAAAAAGTAAGACGTATTGATCTATGGTCTAATGAAGTAATTTATATACAAGTAACTGTGTAATTGTAGCTTTTAAAGGTATCATAACAACAAAGTAATTGTTTTGCTTTCAGCCAATAAATTTAGACACATATGTTCAGAGAAAAAACTCAGCTTAAACATATGTATCTTATCGTTTACAAAGTATTTTATTTTAAAGGAACATTTCGTGTTAAGAAAACAGTTCAAGCAATATTGTTGTACGACACACAATCACACACTAAGTTTCTTAATTAAATATTTCAGATTGTAAGACATAAGACTTATGTAGAAACGGGATTCAAACCCGAATCTTTACCAATACTATTGGTATTTTCTCAAGACCTGACCACCAGTGCCATCTATCGAGCCTGTTAAGAACAATTTTTTCTTTTCTTTTATCGTTAAATTTATTTGATCTTACACATTCTTTTCAATCCTGTGGCTAAGGTGTTGTTCATTCACTTTTCAGAAACGAACGAGACCCCAATTATAACAGGGAATTAAATATGTTCAAACTTTTAAGCCGGAAACTCTAAAAACTACCTGAACATTCTAGCGACTGAAATACACGGCAAACTTTCGAACCAGAAGAGACACACCTTTACTGTATACTGCATGTTGAGCACTGTATGTTGCTACATAAAGTACTGTATTGAGAAGAAACTTTAATTCAAACACAGCATTTTAGAGAAAATTTCGAACATCCCATTGTGCTGAAAAAGTACTTTAGACACTTAATCAGTCTGTATGATAAGAAAACTATCGTTTTATACGTTTACTGCCTCATATACGATACTTTATAATGGTGGAAGAAATTTCAATGTTAAAAACTTTGGATTCTTAATGCCATTTTAAATAGTAAGTACATATCCTAACTAAATTCTAGATGATAACATAAACCTTAATGGAAAGAAGCTTAATAAATATATATATTGTGACAAATGCCATATCATCGTAAAATATATATATTCCTTTTTAATAAAACCATGACTTGGGAGCCAGAAAGTGCTAATGACAAAATGAAATATTATTTTAAATCTCTGATTTTGTTACTAACAGTCTTAACTCTTAGCACATTGACCATGTAATCAGTAATTTTGTTTTTATTTTCTTAATAAAGAGAATAGTATTATATTAAATACAGATTTATCTCACACAATTGTTGTTTTTGTAAAATCACAGATTATTTTTTAATATGTTGACCGAAGTACAGTGTATCTGTATAAGCAATTTGCAAATTCTTTAAGTCTGATGATTGACTTTCTTATATACCAATACTAGATTATTTTGATCAAGACATTATATTCAAGATATTACTTAAATACATGTATACATATTTCTCATCTTATATATTATCTTTACCAATATTGTTCTATTTTATCTGAAAAGATTTTTTTTACAGTTTTGATTATTTTTGTGATTTAAACACCGAGACAAGATAGGTTCGACAAAAAAAAGAAATTCATTAAAAACCTAAGTGGAAGAAATGATTAAATAAGTAATTACTTTTTCTAAACTATTCTTGATTCCAAAAATAAAATAGGTCATGAATACAAAGTAATGAGGTCTATTTCGAGCGTGTTGCTAGGTCGCAATATCTTAAACAGCAGTGTTAATAAGCAATGTGTCAAGGGAAAATCATTACAGTATAGAATAGTGTTAATCTTATTACTATGCACTAGCATGCGTGTACAATATTTTCTCCTAATTGACAATGAAAGGCATCATTTAGTTGCACTAATATATCATTCTTAACCCTTAAGCATTTTCCTAAAATTTATTCCTTCAATTGTTAACAAGTTCTTTTCTTGATAAGATGTATAAAAGTACACATACCTACAAATTATGCAGTACGATTTTTGAAGGTTTTTTATATGAACAAGTGATGGAATCTGATGTAAAAAATTTGAAAAGAAATCAGAATCAATGGCATACCAAATATCAATTTACAGAATCTGAAATGTTTTATCGATTTTAAACATCATACTACTATCTGGAAAAAGGAAACTCTCAATTTGTTTATCTTTTCAACTGAAAAGCAGTGAATCTAGATATTCCTTTTTTAAAGATGCATAGATGATACAGTGACTGTTTACTCAGTTTTGACCTTATACGCTTTCAGAAACGATCGATACTACAGCCTGATTGAAATAATTAGCAGAAAATCGATGATTTCGTTTTCTTTAAAAATAAAAATGAACTTTATTGCACTTGATGAGTAAAATCTACTTCATTGGTCTCATCATTCCTTCTTTAACTTTGTGTTTTAAGACTAAGCCAATGGGTATCAGTGCATCAATACACTTGATAATTTTTACATGTCATTATAACCTTAGTGTTTTTGTTTTCAATTTACACCTGACATATTTAAGTAGATAAGGCTTGTAACGTAGTTCTAAAAGACTTAATTATGGTTTTTTTTTTTTTTTTTTTTTTTTTTTTTTTTTTTTTTTTTTTTTTTTTTTTTTTTTTTTTCGCGTCTGCCGGAGTTGTTTAAACCGCGCGAGTACGAATCACAGAGCCTTTCATATGGCAAAATGTGGTGTTACCATTTTTATTTTAGTAAATAAGGTTTTCTCATTTATTCATAAACTGGCTGTTTCGATATTAGTTATTATTCGAGTCTTGTTTGAGTCGTGAAATCCATTTTTTACCCTTTCTTGTCCCCTAGAACACCCTAGACCTTCGTCGTCTTTTTATCGAATATTGCCAAACTGTTTATTTAAAACATCTCTTCGAATCTTTCATTTTGATAATCTGAAGCTTGCTGTTTAACATACCAGAAGAAAACCCCCTGCTATAAAAAAACGAATCACAGGCGTAAGCGATTGAACTACGCAGTTCTTCTAGAACTTGAATTTTTAAATTCTAGTTCACGTGGCGCAGTGGTTAGTGCTCCTGCCTATCACCAATGCGACCGGGGTTCGATTCCCAGCGTCGTATGTGATAAGGTATGAGGTCACCTGCTTGAGCACGTGGGTTTTTTGTCCGGGCTCTCAGGTTTTCATCCCACAATAAGACCTCACGCGCGCTACAATTCGAGCCAACGAGCTAGATTAATATAAGTTGCACAACTTGTTTCTAAATCGTTGTAAAAGAAATAAAGTTTTATTTTTTAAATTCTAAATTAAATCTTATAATTTAAATGGAGTAGTCTTAAAAGAAACTTTCAGTTTTTAATCGATTAATAACATGAAGCCCTTAATCAAACATGTAAAAATAAATATCAGACCATGTAGTTACATGTAGAAACATGTAGTTATAGTTTGAAAAATGGACCATGTGTTCTTAAATAAAATTGTATAAGACCGGGTTACACTAACAAAAATAGAATATTTAATCTTAAGTTAAATTTGGCAGTTCAAAAATATAAAGTCCAAAACTGAATATGATTTAGTAGTTTTATATCAATCAACATTAAAAGACGATGTAGAACATGTAGTTCTTAATCGAATCAGATCATGAAGATCTTTATCACTTAAGACCATATAGTTTTTAATGTTGTCCTTCACTAAATAAGAACATCTAGTTTTAACTTAATTGAAAACAAGGGGTTCGTAACAAAATAAGAACATGTAGTTCTTTACCAAATAAGATCATTTAATTCTAAATCAAATAAAAATGTAGTTCTTAATCATTTAAGAACATGTATTCCTTAATCAAATGAGAACATTTGATTCTGAACCATATTTCAAAAAGAAAACATGTGTTCTAAATCAAATGTGAACAAGAAGTTATTAACCAAATAAGCACATAAAGTTCTTTATCAAATACAGCAAGGAGTTTATCAAATAAACCAAATAAGAACACTTCTCAATCAAATTAGAACATGAAGTTCTTAACCAAAAAGGAACAAGTAGCCCTTATTCATAAAACAAGCATATGACCCTCATGGACATGCTGTCATTTTTTACATAAGAAGATGTAGCTTTAACTTACATGTAGTGATTAGTTTAATAGGAAAATGAAGTTATACATCAATTAAAATCTTTTAAGAATATGCAGTATTTACATTAAATAGAATATACAGTCCTAAATTAAAAAAAGAAATAATAAGTTCTTAATCTTATAGGAAAATGTGGTCTTTAATCAGCTTAAAGCATGTAGACCCTTATAAAAAACAAACAAACACACACGTAGACAATATAAGACTATATATAGCCAATAATAAAATGGGTTGTCCTTAGTTAAATTGACAGTTTAAGACCATGAATATCCAAAAAAGGAATATGTATTTCAGAGCAAAATATTACCAGACATTCTAAATCAAATAAGAATAATTAGAACATGTAATTCACGTTCATATTGCCAGTGTAAGAACACAGATGAAATAGAAGAGTCGGAATGTCTTCGTAACTCTGATTCTGCAAATATATTTGAAGAATAAATATCTAACATTAATTTTTGATGTCAGACGGTTGTAATAAGATATGGAACTTCACACTTAGTTTTGCGTATATTGTGTCAAGCTAAATGCATTTCCTACACGAATATTGAATGAAATGTCTTAATGTAACATTAACTAGACCGGATGATATTGATCGTTAAGATAGAATCCCTAATTACACTTCCTGTCAGTCAAAAGAAGAAAAATTACAGCATTGTCTCTAAAACAATTAGCCAAGTGGAAGAGTGTCAAACGAATGATCGGAATGTCGCAGCTTCAAATATTGACCTGGGAATGCCAGGTTTAAAAGGATGAAAACAAATATTCAAACGTAAACTGGATATATTTGACGTCCCATGCTTTTATTCTAAAATCTTATTTTGCACGTGATGGTTGTAGCTATCTACACATGAGATGCTTACTCTACAAGAAGTTATATATATATATATATATATATATATATATATATATATATATATATATATATATATATATATATATATATCACTTTTAAAAGATAAATACAGAAAAAAAGAGAAATTTTTAAACATTACTTTATTGTCAATGTTTCTAAATATCTTGTTGTTTCTTCAAAGGAGCTAAACATTTTAATATTGTGATTCATTACAAGAATTTGAAGAGACACGAAAGCCATTTGTAACTAAAAAACGTGTTGTCGCGAACAGCCAATATAATTAAATTTACTTCATTATATTTTTAAGTCGTTAAGTAAAAAACATACAAAGCCAGGAGAAACAATCACAAATTGGTACCAGAAAATTTAAAAACAAGAAATTAAACGGTACCTGTAACAATTTTCAATTTTGACATACTTTTTTCGTCGTACTTAAAGATAGCTTTAGGGAAAATTCCATAAAATTCCATTCCATAGTAAGGAAGATATCGGTGAATTTCTAATAGATCTCCAGAACTCCAAATAAAAAAGGTCGATATCGAGGATCCCGTGTTGTGACGTCATACCAGTAACATACCCTGGACAAGGACTGGTATGTTTGTTTTAATTATTATATATCCTTTTGTTAATTAGATACATTCCTTAGATTCAGACTCACACCTGTATTTATCAGGATGTAACTTCTAATTTGCAAAATTGATTTGCAGGTTTATAAAGTTATCTCACGACCCTGTAATATTAAATAATATATTTACGATTCGAGTAAAGTGAAAAAAATTTATTTAGTATACGTTATTTGTCATATACAGTATAAAAATTCTACTTCGGAAAAAATTGATATTTCATTTTTAAATTTTTAAAAGTAAGAAAAAGAAAAAAATGCTTAGTTTTCATGCCAATAATAATAATAATAATAATAATACCTTATAGGCAAAATTAAAAATTAAAAATTGACGACCAGAGTAGTCTATTTATAACATGTTTATTGATCTACTTACAGCATTTGATTTTATTAAGATTTTAGTGTTCACTTTTCCTTGGGCATACATTTAGCTGTGATATGTTTAAATTCTTGATTCTATATACAAATCCATCAAATTATTATTATTATTATTATTTCCTCTTTTTTAAATGTGGTCTCATTCTAAAAGCCGTGTCATTTCAATTTCAACAATTATAATATTTTTTGCGTACAAATATTTGATGCTGTGTTCAATATTGTGATATTTGAGTAATATATAAAACAATTGTTAAACAAGTTTTGGTTACAGGTACCCTTTTAGAGTTATTTATCAGAAATATTCAACGTAGAAAAGAGCTAGCAGGGACCAAAAATTACCATTTTGAAGCAACCATAAATGACAGAAAAATATTTGAGTGACAGTTATTCAAAAGTCCAACATAATATAAATACTGTTTAATTTTAAGTCGTACCTTCATAGTGCTAATAGATAACCTAACCTAACTTGATAATTTAACAAGCATTCATAAAAAGGACATTCAAACAGTCGCCATTAGCTCATTTTGACAATAAATAATAAATTCCGACATGATTACTTTGAATGACACATATCAAGATTGAGAAAAGGCAAGACAAATGAAATACCTGTATGTTTATTTACAAACCTAAGAATAGGTGTAAGGACAACAAAACCAGTAAAAGCTGATATTACCTGAAGTATAATATTAAAGCTACAGATGTTTAAAAGATACAGGTATACAATGTGTTTTGTGATTTGTAATTTACTGTTCTAGTTTGTTTTGCTTAAATCACATCACTCCCTTACGTGATGATGAATCATCTACATGTAAACACGTTTGCATTAATTATTGTCAATGTCTATTATAGCATTAATATTTTCTTTAGTCATTAATTGATAAACTAGTTTCTGTGTTCTGTTTTTAACTGACAGACTGTCAAAGAGAGATAACTCTTGTTGTTTATCAACTGACATAAATATATAACAAATACCTACTAAATTTTGATGTGCAATATGAAAACAACCTTTTGTTTTATATAAATTTTCAAAAATTAAGACGCCTACAAATTTTGCTAAATGGTAAATTTTCTGACAGCACAAAGTACTGCCTACTAAGTTATGGATACCCTCGAGGAATTTTACTCCACCAGCAACGGTACCCGCTCAGCGGTAGTAAATATATAACAAATACCTGCTAAATTGTGATGGGCCATATGTGCACATTTCGGACAATTATTCCTCATCAGTGACACTAGGGGCCGAAAAGTTTGATAGACATAACACATTAGCAAAACAGTTGAAAAATAATGAATCTAAAGTTCCAAAATCATACGAATCCAAATCCAGCTAAGAAATGCTTTGCATGAGAGAACAGACTTTTGTTTAAAATAAATTTGAAAATTTAAAACGACTGAAAATTTTGATTACTTACAGACTTAGATTTTACATCTTCGCTAAAAAAAAGTAATTATTTTCACGTGACGGTAGAAGCTAGCTCCTTTATACAGAAAACAAGGACTTCATTTTATTATCTAATTTTGTAAACTCTGGAAAAAATTATTTATATTTTGTTCGTTGGTTATTTTTTCTTCATTTCTAAAATTTTATACATTACTACAGATCTCATTTAACAAAGTGTATTTTTTCTCAACGACTTTCACATCAAGCGATTAGTTCTTAGATTCATTAAATAAATTTGTAATTATTTCTTTTGGGAGCAAATAGGTCGCCGACATTTCTCTCTTTAAGTTGTCTGGCTTTTATAAATGTGTTTATCTTAAATAACTATGAATGTCATAATAAAGTTTCATTATTTTTTGGTCATCAGTTTCCTCATGTCTTGAATGTGTAGTTATAACTGCTCATTTTATTTTTTTTATACCAGAAATACCCCATAAGTACAAAACAACACTTTGTCATTTTTTCATTACCATCTTCCCTTCATACATATACTGATGGCATACATGAACAACTACTTGTAAATGACTATTTCAGGGGCCCTTGTGCATGGATCCCTTTGTGACTTGTTACAAACTAGTTAGTGACATTTGATATAATGTGTATTTCCAGAGTACCAATAAAATCAATAAACAAATTTGATCTTAAAACTGTGCACAAAATGAATTCAACTTAAGCGTGATGAATTGCAAAAACTGCTTCTACATCAAGTTTAGCAAGATTGCTCGTAGAAATTGAACAGTGAAATATTTTATGGAAATTTTTTATTTAAATGTATTTATTTATTTATTTATTTATTTTACAGAAAGCACATTTCATATATGTAATAAATATGCAATACAACGTACCAATTTGGATTTCATTACTGAATATATTTTGGACAAATGAATCTTTGGTACGACAGCAATAAAATATAATTCACATTAATTTTAGATTTTAGAAACAATGACAAAAATGACGATTGATACTACTCTGTACTTTTATTTGTAAAATAAATACGTTTGATTTAGGGTTTCATTATTTTTGCAAAAAGTAAAATTATTGGGATCAGTATTAGATCCGCTAAAATGGCAATAACAAAATGATATTGAAGTGTCGGTTTACTTGCTAAAAAAATGATTGCTGTTAATACGAATACGTTTCAATCTTCGAACTGAAAAACTTGTCAAAAAACAAGTGTTATTGATATGTGACTTGCATTCGATTGCCTTTCATCAATTTATATGCGTTCATTTTTTATTGTTTAAATACGATAGGTTTTTATTTTAGTTACTCGTCACTCATTAACTTTTGAGTTTACTTGATTCAAAATACGATGGTTGGTCGATATGTAATGTGCATTGTACTACAGCGTAATAATGCTTTGCACGATTTCGTTGTCGAAGACACGTTTAAACAGCTCTATTCAATACTTGCTCAACAGTATAAACATGTGTCTAGGGCTTCACATAATTTTAAAATTAGGGCCTTTTCAACAGAGCCAGTAAATGACCACTTAGGGATTGGTTAGAAAACAGGTTAAGAATATTAAAGAAATTAGAGCGTTTATAAAAGTTCACAAAAATCAGTCATTCGGTAATACAGATTTTTCCGAATTGGGCAAGTTTATGGGTCTGATAGGGTATCTTATGAGACAGCTCGTAAGTGAAGAAAAAATTTCTGACTGGCACAGAGCCCGTCAAAGATGCAGCAAGATCTTGCTGACCTGTGACTGTTACAGGCAAGTCAAATGTTTAAAAATAAAGGAAAATAATTGAGAGTGAAGACAGACATGTGTGATTTTGCCAAAACTGTTTGTAAGATTTCTGCCAGATGAATTCTGCATATAATGACAGATGACCAAAACGGGTACGAGTAGAGACCTCTAAGCAATGGCTCAGAATGTTTCTCAAATTCATTCATAGACAATTTGCAAACAATGTTACCGGTGGCGAAAAATTGGTTTAATATTTTAAACCAGTAAAAAAGGAATTATGATTCACTAAACACGGTAGCACAAAAATTGTTCTTTATTTCATGTTTTTGTCATGTGAAGGTATAGTGGCACCAATTCCGGTGCCGAAGCTTAAAGGTGTGACATTTCAATCGGTGTTAGCGAGATGTTTTACTGAAAAAACTGAAGAAATATTATGTTTATCGACGCCCTGTATTAGGATTTAGGCATGTTCGTCTATTTCATTATCAAGTTCAATCAAATAGATCAGAGCATGTGAAGCAAATTTTGAAGTCGGGAAAGGTTTCACATTGCATCTAGAACAAATCTCGTAAGTTGGATAATTTAGAGCTAAGATAGAACAATTCTCAGAATTCTGTTATTTTATTTACAAGAGTCGAACTTCAAATTCTCTTTGTTGACTTCAAATTCTCTTTGTTGACATCTAGAACAAACCTCGTAAGTTGGATAATTTAGAGCTAAGATAGAACAATTCTCAGAATTCTGTTATTTTATTTACAAGAGTCGAACTTCAAATTCTCTTTGTTGACTTCAAATTCTCTTTGTTGACATCTAGAACAAACCTCGTAAGTTGGATAATTTAGAGCTAAGATAGAACAATTCTCAGAATTCTGTTATTTTATTTACAAGAGTCGAACTTCAAATTCTCTTTGTTGACTTTAATAATTATACTTTAAAATAAACAGAGAAACTCAAACTTTAGTTTTCGATAAAGGGATTTATTTTCCAATGAAAAAAGTAATATCCTAATTTACTAATTTGAAGCATATTTTATTTCAAACATCAAAAGATATAAAAACAGTGCATAAGCCTGTTTAGCGAAACTTGAACTTTTAAAAAGAACAAAACAAAAGAAGCATGCAAAAAAAATATTCTTGGTCTAAAACTCGAAAACAACGCGGGGTTCGTTATTTACTGTTTTATAAATTTAGTTTGGATAACTAGGCAACAGATCTTTGTCATATTAACCGGCAAATCAGACAATAAAAATTATTTAACAAAATTTCTTAATTATGTGGAACTCGTGCACCTAAGTAAGAATATATAGTGCTTATTGGGATAACCATTTCACAATTAGCTTATAGTGTCGTGTTCTTTTATTGTGTAAACTTTTCCTATCAGGTTTTTCAGTTACGTTTTCCGTATTCATTTTTTGAATCCAAGTAACCACAAGAGTATTATCACTGTGTGAGAGGAATTTTTGTTCATTTCATAATGTTTATGAATCATTTTGAAGCCTATAAGTGCAACTTTCCTGATTTATTAATGGGTTGAAATTCTATAAAAATCGGTTAATATAATCAACCTATAGTTCGACAGTTCGCATGCTTACTAGGTCTCCTGTAACCAAGGAACCTGATGTTGCTGACATAACCAATATTGCTGTTTCCTCAGTAGCCCATAAGAACTATATAATTTGGTTGTTTTAATGAGAAAATGACAGCTGTCTCTTCTGAGGTAAAAATAATCGATCGTCTAAAACCACAGAAACCGCAAAACAACATAAAACGTATTAATGTATACTGCTAGCAGGCAATCATTAAAAAGATTATAGAAGCTGATATTAGAGACGGCGTGTATTTGATATACAATGTAGTGATAATATCAATTTTCGTCCTTTAGAAATGCTTACTAGTTTCAAAAACTGGTTCAAACACAAAAAAATCTGATTCCATTGAATATCCAGAAATTAATTTGTACAGAATTGTATGTGACGCAATTTTTTTTTTCTTTTATTTTTTAGAAATATTATATGGCAACCTGTTTTTTTTAGGTTCAACGTATATGGAAAACAACCTTGTGACTTCTTTTCTGCCTTGAAACATTTCTTTTTTATTTTTACTTTTATCTATTTCCTAAAAATAAAGTTGAATTGCTAAAGATATAATCCATCTTGGGTATACTGAATGCTTATGTGATTAACACCTGTACTACAACTTATGATAGTATGGATTTGTTTCATGAATTTAAAAATCAAAATACATAGCCTCTAATTATATCTATTCTTCGCCCATTTTAAACGTAGCTTTATACAAAAAGATGATGTATGGAATTAAAATTTAAAAGAATTTAAAAAATTTATTAATATCATAAACTTTTTTTTGTTATTCTATAGGGAAAGATAGACAAAGGAAAACCAAGAATATTTTGTTATAAACGACAATCAAGATAAAGCATAAATTATTAAAGGATTTAAGAGTTTTCCCCCTTGTATCATTGTCAAATACAAAAGTATGTTGTTCAAATAGATTAAATATGTAAATAAAAGCTAAATACTTTACAATAGAAAGCTACAAATCAGAACAAGGCAATAACCAGAAAAACATTTTGCCCTCATCACAAGTATAAAGTCACTGTATCCACTGGATATATTTGACTAACCATTGTAATATATATATTTTTTTCAGAAATTTGATTTTGCACGTGACGAGTGTAGCTAGCTACACAGGATGTGTCTACCCTTTCGGAACACCTGTGTCCGGTTCCTTGGATTAATGTTCACGTGTACTACTAAAGTGGTCATACTGACAATTCATTACAAATACGCTTTATACGAAAAAAGAAGAAACAAAAAGCGATGTAACTACAGGTCTATTATATGTTTTTAAACAAAAAAACCGCAAATATAGTTCAATTAATAAATATTTACATGTACTAAAACGCAAGTGAGTGTACTAGCACTCTAAATGTTGTCATAAGAACAGACTTAACAAAACCTTCAATTTTAGTTACGAATTCAAGCGCCGCATGAAATTTTTATGTCTTAAATTTAAACAATCACCAACTGGAACAGCTGAACGATGACGTTATCATCATGTTTTAAATTCTGAAAAAGAAACCACACTGTATTATGATCTTTTAATGTTTTTTCTTGATATGTATCAAGTTTATAAAATGAAAGGATACAAAATAAACAAGATTACGATACAAAAATAGGACAAACTACACGTCAAGAACATACTAAGACAAAACCAAGACAAAGTAAACAGTTATTAAGAAAGACTCCTCAGATACGAACACGAGAAACAACAACCATATAGATAAGGCATATTCCTCAGAAACGAAAACAAGACAAAGTAAACAGTTAACAAGAAAGACTCCTCAGATACGAACACGAGAAAAAACAACCATATAGATAAGGCATATTCCTAAAAAACGAAAACAAGACAAAGTAAACAGTTAACAAGAAAGACTCCTCAGATACGAACACGAGAAAAAACAACCATATAGATAAGGAATATTCATCAGAATCGAAAACAAGACAAAGAAATTAAAAACGCAAGACATACTCAAAAAAAAAAAATAAATAAAAATAATAATAAATAAAAATAAAAAGGACAAAAGAGAGACTTATTTTATATAAAAACCAGAAACACAATTTATCACAAAATTGTTGACTGTTGATCAATACTGGATCATATTTCAAATGATATCACGATGATGTTATACGGTGCACTCAGTGTAATCAATAAAAACGATTATCCTAAGTAAATGGACTTAGATGTTTTTGATTATATAGCTGTCTAGTCTATTGCATTTACGGTCACCAGCTATTTCCTCCTAATCGACAAGATAAAGATATTATATACAATTTGAGATTGTAAGATATTTGGTGAACATAGAGATTTGGAATTTATTATATTAAGCATATTTCCACAAAAGTATTTATACATGTTTTCAACGATTCTTCTAATGCATTTCATTTATCATATCATTTATTGTAGTTTATGACTTAAATTTTACTGATTTAGAAACATTTCATAGTCATATAGCTGAAACTAGTAAATATTTAAATTCAAAATATAAAATACCGGATTCTTTCCTAAATTTTCAAACCTGTTACTAAAAACTGTGGTTATTTAAGTAACTTCTATTGACTATAATTAAGTATGCGTTTATTGATATTTTTTCTAATAGTTCGTTCGATCAACCAATATAACAACTTATCAGCTGATATCCATACTTTTTAGTAAAATTTTCAGCTGATTTCATTTTTTAAATTCATTAAAAACTACCATTTGATTCTTTGTGCAAAACATTCATTAGCTGGACTTGGATCCATATATTTTTTTGAAACTTTTGATTCATTTATATATATATCTGTTTTTTATCTTTTAAACGTTTTTTCCTACTGTCACTGATTAGGAATGATTTCAAAAATCTGCACATATGGCATATCAAATTTGAACAGGTATTTTGGTTATTTATACATTAACTTTGACCATTCACGTTTAACATCCTCATCTTAGTTAGATATTTAGTTCTGACATTATACTACTCACAAATGTCGTCCAAGACTTGAGGTGTAATACTGTTCCCTGAAGAATAGCTAATTTACTTCCGCTCATGACATTCAACTCGACGCTCTCTTCCTGAATAAAACTTCCACTTCCTTTTACGACATTTATTGATCAACAAAATCACGAATACTTTTCTTGAATGTACTTGTTTGATAACGAACTTAGACATAACAAAAATGTATCGAATATACAGTGTACATTATAGAAGTAGTTATCTTTAACTGTAAAAATAAACTTGATAAAAAACTGCGTAGTGTATTATTCAGTTGTTTGGATTTGAATTACTAAATAGTTATTTGGAAAAAATATACGCACTATACAAGGATAAAGTTTTTACAAGGACAAAAATCAAACGATATAATGTAACATATAGCCTTTGTTTTATACTCAGTCACTATGTACTTTATAATTAATATTGTTTAAGGATTGGCATTTGTTTTTGAATCGATCATCAAGGTATGAACTGTTAGAGGAGGCAATTGGGCAAATCAACCATACAGCGGTTTCATGAATAATTTGCCCCTTGCCTCCTTTAACAGTTTATGCCTTGATAACCGATTCAAAAACAAATGTCAATCCTTATATTTACAATCATGTCCATTCATAAAATAAAAGAAGAAGAAACAACAATTTTGGTTTCATTTTATTTTTTCTGGTCATATGCGTTATTTAAAATTTTCAAACAGGTCTTACAGTTTGGCCACGTCCAGTAAAATTGTCCATGATAAAAATGATTTTAAAAAGGTAAAAATTAATTATTTATGTTAAAAGTAAAATTACAATTTAGGAATGATGAATTCGTAAGTATACCAGACTGAATGGAAGATAAGAAAGTGGAAATATGAAAGTGAAAAGACGAGGTAAAAACCCCACAAAGCTAGGTCAGATATTCCAACGCCATTCGGAACTATTTACGCTTTAGCAGTTCATTTGAAAATAATGTCAGTCAGTCATAAAAGGTTTATCTAGGCAGTGGTAGTTAGATTATAAATAAGTATTTATAACTAGCTAGACAGAAGGTGCTTAACCTTCTGGAGCACCTGGTCTTACTTTCTTTATGGATGTTTACGTGTTAAGCTTGGAGTGATATTTTGTTCAATACAAACAACATTAGAAGTAGTGCGTTCCAGATCCATTGAAGACAAACAGGGCCAATAGTCATTTTGGGTGAGGGAAAAAAGTACACAATCGAACCTGAATTATTATAGAAAAAGAAGATATGTGTAACTTAACTGAGATTGTATTTAAAACATAATTGAATAAAATCTTTAATTATTGAGAAAGAAAAATATGTATATCTTTATTAAAAGGAAATCTGAAAAAAAACTTATTCTGTCATTTTTTTCAAGACTGCACCTAAAATAAGCTTCTTATTTATGTTTTTATGGAAATGTCTATGTTAGTTATTTTATTTCCACTGAATGAACTTCACTGTATGGGGTATCACTGTTGTAATAGAAAAAACAATCAATCGCGTCTGTTATTGCAATTAACTAAAAGCTGTCTTCGTTTATCTGAAAAAATGACATTGTAATGGAGATATAGCTATACATATTGATAATGTTAGCTGTAGATCGATCACAATACACGCAGCTGACAATAAAACACTGAAATTTACAACTGCTGTTGTTTAAATAAATCTTATTGCATTGTTGAATACATCTAGTATAACACATATGCTGCAATATCTTGCTTCTTTATATTTTAAAATGGTTTTCTACCATTCATATTAGCCACTCTAGAGTATTTGATCAATGGCATTCTTTAGTATCAATAATTAAGGGTGGAACAATTAGGAGCAAAAATAAAGGCCATGATTTTTCATACACCTGTTCAAAAAATCAGGAATATTGCAAGCCTACGATTATGAAACCCTCAACTGTCCCACATCAAAATATTGCTAACAAGTATTATGTTGCTGGTTCTTCTTAAAGTATTCCTGTTTCAAAGATAACTTTGAGAGCATTGAATGTAGCTACCTAGACAAAAGTTGTTTTCCCTGTCTCAATTCCAATGTGGAAGTTTTCGTATTTACAGATTCATCAATTTTCAACTGTTTGGCATATATTTTTATCTATCAAACTTTTTGGCCCTTAGTGTCACTGATGAGGAATGATTATCCGAAATGTGGACATATGACAACTCAAAATTTTACAGGTATTTTTGTTTTATATTTTAATCGTTTTCGTTTGTGATTTAGATCGGTAAAGTAGTGTTCATAATGATTTATATCAATAAGTAACATACCTTGTGACATCCTGATTCACGGTTTTATATATAATAATTACATGGAAATTTTCTTTCTTGAATCCTATTATCACCCTCTTTAAGTGACGAAAAGTTAGACAAATGATTTCTAGACGAAAAGCAAATCAATTTTGTATAAATTTCACATAAATACATTAAAAAGTTATATTATTATACTATTCGATAGATCTTTCAATACATTCAAAACGTTTCAATATCCGTGTTTCTTCCCAAAGTTACTGTGAGTATATATCTTTAAATACATAAAGTAAAATAAGTTTTAGATAAAGGTCCAGCTTGTTTTGCAAAAAAAAAAAAGAAAAAATAAATAAATAAAAAAATTTAAAAAAAAAACTTTTAACTTTTAACATTAACTTAATTTTATAAATATCATTTTATCATTTGCAACATAAAAAACACATGTGACAAAAACTCGATAAGATTATAAGATTTAAGATATACCAAATATACCAAAGGAAGCAATATTTGCTAAAAGCAAGACAAACACTTTTCGAGACCAGTTACAAAAACGCATTATATTGTTGATAAGTATGTTGTCATTGTATCCAATCTTATACTGGATATATTTGATTACCAAAGTTCCTTGTTCCTTTCATTTTTAATGTTGACTTGCACGTGACGGGTGAAGCTGCTTACCTTTCCGGAGCACCCGATGGAAGTTTGCGTGTTTTACTTAATTTGCCAAAGTTTTTACTTTGTTTTTTGTCTAGCTAGCTACACGTCACAAATAAAAAAATTGATAATAAAACAACCACAGAACTATAGGATCTCAAACAGGTCTAGTATAAATTTGGATAAACCGACATTAAACTTATCAATTCTGGTAAGGGTAATGATAAACCTAAACTTGCAACATCCTTGAATTATCAATTTAATTGTTAGCACTTGCTTTGTTGTAGCCTATGGTTCAAACACAATCTATTATACCAAATTAACTCTAAAATAAATACACCATACATAGGAGAAGCAAGGATATAACTGTAAAAGAAACGGAAGGCAAAAATTAACAGACGTTTAATATGACTTAGACATATATAAATTCATCTCTATAAGAAAGTAAATTGAATTGCTCAAATACCATTAATAGAATATTTATATAGATTTACAAAAATATTTAATAAAACCGGAAATATATCAATAAACATAATAGCTAATTTTAGATAAATGAAATTGGGCAAGGATAACGCTTTAATAGAAATGTCTATGTTCCGACGAAACATTCGCAAAAAAAAAAAAACAAAATTGAATTCCAACTACATAAACGTTTATAATCCTTTTTCAAAAAAATCATGTTATATCAAATTATATTTATCTCATAATATATACCGCCACTGCGGTAGCTCAGTTGGTAGAGTGTTCGCTCCGTAAGTGGAAGGACATGGGTTCGAACCCCAGCCGGGTCTGACCCAAGACTTGAAAGTGGGTAGTGACTGTTTTTTCGCCAAGCACTCGGCATTACAAAATGAAAGTCACGGTTCCTTCGGATGGGAACTTATAATAAACGAGGTCCCGTGTCTTTGTAGGCATGGCACGATAAAGAACCCTGCTGTATAATGCCATCAGCGCAACGCATAGGCTGAACTTTCGCCTATAGCTGGCGACGTCTCGATATAAGTGAAATATTCTTGACTGGGACGGTAAACACCATTACTCAACTCAACTCATAATATATACCGTGTTTTACATGTCTATTTCAACAATTTTAACAAAGGTAAAAGGTATGGATAAGCCAAATGTAATAAAGAGAATTCCGGTTAAAATCAAGCATAATTTTTACAATTATCTTTATACGATTTACATTAAGTTATTTGTCGTAAATAAGAGCGAATATATATTATATAATATAAGAAAGTTACAGTAAGTGCTTATGAATCCAGAACACTCCGACTTTGATGAAGTTCACGTGTTTAAACAAATAAGCAAGTTCAAATGTTTCTATTATACTTTTTGGATTGTGATTTAGACTTGGACTGAATTGTTTGTTTGAATTTCAATGTAGACGAAAAAATTACTTGTACTTAGCATCAACTAACGCAATCCAGCACGGGAAAAGTATACAAGTTAATGATACGGATTAAACAACTATCATCAAACCATAATGATAAAAAATGCTAAACAGAACAGAAAGACAATCTAATATAGAGTCTACTTATACAAATTCTCGACATTTGATGTGTAATAAAATATTCAGATTATTCTTGCTATGGTAAGAATATAAAAAGTACCCTTTACATCCCACTTATTTTACAATTAAATATTCAAATATAAAAATTAGATAGTCTTTCACTACATAAAGGAAGAATAAAAACCCCTCTATGATGTATTGTGTAAATAAAAATCATACTATTATGTAAATATATAACAAATACCTGCTAAATTGTGATGGGCCAGATGTGCACCTTTCGGAAAAAGTTTTTTTTTATCAAAATAAAAAGAAAAAATCCCCATTGTACAATAAAATGTTATATTGTGTTTAGTGCATTTTTTTTTTTTTTTTTTTTTTTTTTTTTTTGTTTTCTAAATATAGTTGTTTGCTGTTTAGTAAACAATTCGTATACTTGATTTATCATTATGTAATTATTTAGGTAAGAAACTACGGGTTAAGTCACCACAACACAATATTTTCAGATTACTTTAAATTCTCTACAGTATTGTGGTAATCAATATCATCACAAAAAACCATAGAATATAATCATCTGGAGTTTTAAGTGTTGTCGTGACCTGGATTAGATAAACATTATCTTAATATGAGGAACTTTATAACAACACCTTATTTAATCATGAATTTTATCAAGAATCAATTATCCAAATGTGCACACGTGGCACATCCAAATAAACACATTTTTATTTTTTGTATTTTTAACATTATTATTTCCGGATTTTACCAAGGCAATCAATCATTATAGCTTTTTCCTTATCGTTATTACGCTAAATTTGAAATCACAATGGTTTTGCTTTAAACTCATACAGCTAAAACAGATGTCTTTTAGAATGTAACTCAAAACCTACAGCACTTTATTATTCTATTCAATTTTAGCTAAAATGTATTTAAATTAAGGACTTGGATTGTAAATTGATTGTAAAATCGGGACAAACCTCAATAAAGTTTATTGAGTAAGCCTTGATTACAATAAGAAATCTGAGTAATGTATTAGTTGTGTACACATCCCGTGTTATCAGCGTGATATGAATGAATTTTACTGACTTGTTTTGAAATTCTTTATATCTGTATGATCAATGTCGTCAATAATTAATACAATAGCAAATCTAATTGAAAATATTTACCAGCGTTTCCTATATGGATATTTTTGTCTTTGTTTTTTTTTTAATTTTACTTGTTGTGTGTCTTTTTCTTGATAACATTTTTTATTTAAAATAAGTCAATCGCACGTTGTAAATAAATTCCAATAACATAATGCTTCTTTAAGACAGGAATATATATTTATTTAAACGATAACAAAGTAGCAAAATAAACACTTTAACTGAGTTTAAAAAATTCTAATTTTATTATAAATCCTACAATAGCTAACAAATCATTGACATAAATTAAGGCTAAATAAACTCTATAAAATTTTATATATGATCATGTGGCTTGGAACATTTCTTAAACATTCAATTTAATTGATTTATAGTAAATTATATTTTTTACTTCATCATAAAACAATTAACTATTAAGCCAAAAAATTACACTTAATGGTTTTTTTATTTTCTAAATTGGAACCCTAACCCTCACCCAAATCATCATCGCAATTACAATAACTCCTGAAAGCATCCTTCGTTGAAAATTGCTGTAATTTTCTTAAACAGTAATTTAAGCACTATTTTCTCCTGAAATCAATTTTATCATAATATTTCATACTTTGATTGCACGTGACGTAGCTAGCTAGACAGAAGGTGCTTACCTTCCGGAGCACCAGGCCTCACTTCCTTGATGAATGTTCACGTGTATTACTACATTTGCCAGCGTTCAAAGTTTTTACTTTGTTTTTGGGATTGTGATTTAGACAAGGACTGTTATGTTTCTGTTTTATTTTATTATAACACTGTAAAGTCCGATATACTTAAGGATTTTTGTTTTATAATACTTATACTTTAAATTCTAATTTTTTGAATATCGTCCAGCAAACTATAAGAAAAGTTTCTATAGTTATGAAAAAGCTCTGAAAGCAAAGGATTTGTAACAAAAAAAAATTAAACAAGTTTTGACTTATAGTCTCCAAGGCAATAAAGCAAAATCCACCGATACAGTGGTCAAAGATATTTACATCTAGAACCCTTCCTTTGCCAAATCCAAACATTCCTTATAACGAAAACGATTTAAATAAATAATCAAAACTAAAAAAAATAGATAAAATGATGTGTTGAGGACGGAATGTATTGTTTTGAATGCACGTGACGGGTGTAGCAAGCTAGACAGGAGATGTTTACCCTTCCGACCTCACTTCCTTGATGGAAGTTCACGTGTATATCATATTTTGCCAGTTTGCAAAGTTTTTACTTTGTTTTTGGGATTGTGATATGGACTAGGACTGGTATGTGTGTGTTTTTTTAACCATCATCTATATTTTGTGTCACTCTTTTCTGTGCTGAATATATGAACTTCTAGATTCAAGCTAGACAAATCAATTTAGAATTCCTGTCGAGTTTTTTCTGTTATACCACAAAAAGTTTTTTTATTGAATACATGTAGCTGAATATATAACCATTCCAGTTAAATTTTGATATGCCAGATGTGCAAATTTCGGAAATTCATTCCTCATCAGTGACACTAAGACCGATAGTTTGATAGATAAAAACCATACGCCAAACAGTTGAAAAAAATGAATCAAAAGTTCCAAAATTATATGAATCCAAATCCAGCTGAGGAATGCTTTGCACGAAGGAACAGACTTTAGATTTAAATAAATTTTAAAATTTGAGACGACCGAAAAGTTTGCTAAATGGTATATTTTCTGACAGCACAAAGTACTGCCTACTGAGTTATCGAAACCCTCGGGGAGTTTTTCTCCACCAGCATCGGTACCCGCTCAGGGGTAGTAAATATATTACAAATTTGTTTAATAACCCGCTTTGTCTTAATCTTTTGATGTTTTTATTATTGATGAATAAATTTAGTTAGTTTTTTGGCTCTTGTAACTTTTCTATAGTCTGTTAACGTGTATATTTTTTATGTTTGGTTTATATCATGGATTTATATCCTTAACAAGTTTTAAGGCCGTCATCACAAAATTGTTTATAAGTATATTGGCACTGTGTCCAAACTAATACTGGATATATTAGGCTGACCTTAGTTCTTGTTCCTTTGAATCCTAAAATTGATTTGCACGTGACGGGTAGGGCCAGACAGGAGGTGCTTACCCTTCCGGAGCACCCGGCCTCCAAATTTGTCAGCTATTTAATTTATTACTTTGTTTTTAGTGATTGTGATTTGGACAAGGACTAGTATGTTTGTTTGTTATTATAACAATCAAAAGAAATATGTCCTGTTAGGTTGCATTATCATGTAAATCTTTAGAATTTGTATTTTAATGTATAAAGCTTATCATGACTCTTTATATTTAAAATTATTTTGTCATGTAGTTTCTCAAATGCGAAAAACGTTGCTTTTTGTTGCAAAATAGGAAGACTTTAGTGTGAATCATAAGGTAAAAATTCTTTGAAACATTAAAAAAATCTAAGATAAAAGAACTAAAATACAACATTATTTTAATAAAAAGCATAAAGTTGAAAAAAACGTGACAGTTAGACGCTAAAATGGGAAAATTAAAGACGGGTTCTGAAAATTCATTTAAATGGACCCATTATGTAAACAATTGCTAAATAGGTATTTAAATATTAAGTATATTTATTTTTCTAAATTCTTTTCACATGATATTTGTTCAAATATAAATGAAAATGGGAACACCCCCCCCCCCAAAAAAAAAGGAAAAAAGTTACTAATTACGCAACAACAGGAGATACTGTAAATGTCTAAAGATGATCTATAAAGCCCTCTATCCAAAGTTCCCTGTTTTATAACAAAGCGTTGTACGTTTAAGGCATTTCATTTCATGATCAATGGTAAATTTTTTTTACCGCACTTGTTTAATCACAAGTCATAAGATTCGCTCATAATGACTTATCAACAAAAGTAATAAGTAACAAAAAGTTATTAACATCTAAGTTTGATGTATTTTTGTATTTTTCTTGAAAACGGCTTTTAATATCTTTGTTGAAGGTCTTTTCCAGAATTTTTATCAAGAGCAGTCTTAAATTAAGATTGCCGTCACTTACTCATACAATTATTCAACACATCATCTTGGCTTAATAATTATATATGTACAGTAAATCCACTTCATACCTTAAAGACGGTTCTTAGAATCACTGTATCCCTTATTGCCAGACGATAATTGTAACTTTTGTCAATATATCCTGACATCGTCTAGATATTACGAAATCACAACGAAGACCACATTATTTTTGTATAGTTAAGGTACATCAACGGTATTCCTATTTTTTTAAATTTATTTATTTTGGTTTTAGGTTTTTTATCAGAAATACCTAAATATGGTTATTTCATGCTATTCAAGTTTTATTTATTTACTTTTTTGAAATCCTCGAGGTTTTGCCGTTTTATTTTGTGTATTTTATTTTATTGGCCATTTTGTTTTTATTTTCATGTTCATGTTTTCCGATACAAATTATTAAATTTATTTAAACGACTACATGGGGTTATTTACCATACAGTTTGTATTGTAATGATTCTTTAAAAGCATCTTGTCAAATTTTAACTATATGCACTGATACATTCATTTTGCATTACAAGACATTTACATTTATATGACAATCAAACGGAAGGAGATGTTAACCTTTTACTGTATTATATAGGGTTCTTCATTAAGCATTAATCAACATTGACAACTATTACTTAATTCGATAGACTTTAATTTATCTTATACACCTGCCCATACGATTTCTAGTCACGTAATCACTCATAAGAAGCAGTCATGTTTCCGTGTGGAGATATTTCTTAAAACTGATATCATTCATACGTTGATGCACACCTTAGGGTTCATATGACTAGAAGTCTGTAAATAACAAGTTGATTATAGAAACAGCAATTTACGGAAAAGAAGAAAAAGCAAACACATCAATCGGACGACTAGAAGATTTACTAATCCAACCCTGAGGAATGACTGCTGTAAAAAGTTAATATATAACACAACAACCTGTTAAACTTTGATGTGCCAAATGTGCACATTTCTGAAAATCATTCCCCATCAGTAACAATAGGGGCCAAAAATTCTGATAAATCAAAACATAAGTTGAAAAGTTGACAATTAATGAATCAAAAGTTTCAAAAATGTATGAATCCAAATCCAACTATGGAATATATTAGGTAACAAACCTTAGTTTTAAATTTCAAAAATAAAGAGGGCTGAAAATTTTACTAAATGGTATATTGTCTGATAGCACAAAGTACTGCCTACTGAGTGATTGATTCCCTCGGGGAGTTTTACTCCACCAGCAGCGGTATCCGCTCTGGGGAAGTAAATATATAACACGGATACCAGTTATGTTTAATGTGCCAGATGTGCACATTTCTGAAAATCAAGATAATAGAAATTATTGTTTTCAAACATTGAACATTTTTGCTTGATTGGCAATATACATTACTAACGTATGCATTGTATTAACTCAAACAATTAATGAAATGAAATATATAACAAAAGAAAGTCACTCTTAACGTAAGTAATAATGTCTCTAACAGGAAAGAAAGTCTTTTTAATTTCCTGACTCAGAACTAATTATCACGAGTACACAGGGATTTATTACATTAGATCTATATTTCAGTGATATTTGTATTTCCTGACTAAGAACTAACAAAGTAGGCAGTACCTTCTTCTGTCAGAAAATGTACCATTTAGCAAAATTTTCAGCCGTCTAAAATTTAAAATTTATTTAAAACTAAGGTTTGTTCCCTCATACAAAGCATTCCTTAGCTGGAGTTGGATTTATATAATTTTGGAACTTTGGACTCATTTTTTTTTCAACTGTTTGGCTTATGGTTTTTATCTATCAAACTTTTCGGTCTTAGTGTCACTTATGAGGAATGAATTTTCTAAATGTGCACATATGGCACTTCAAAATTTAAGTGCTATTTGTGATATATATATAACTAGTAGAGAAGGCGTTATTACATTAGATCTATATTTCAGTGATAATTATATTTCCTGACTAAAAACTGATTATCACGAATAGAGACGGTGTTATTACATTAGATCTGTAGTTCAGTGATATTTGTATTTCCTGACTAAGAACCAATTATCACGAGTAGAGAGGGCGTTATTATATTACATTAGATTTATATTCAGTGATTTTTGTGGCATAATCGTAGATATTCGTAACAGAATGTCCCTTTAAAACTGTAAAAATGATATAATTAATTTTTTCGTTTAATTAGCACTATCATTATACGTTAACTATCACTATTACTTGGGTAAATTTACACGCATTTCTGGAAATATTAAACATGTTAATTAATTTCTTAATAACCTTTGGTCTTTTTGACATAACATTTTGTAACACAGGATGGAGTTTTCAAAACGACACAAAGTGCCCTAAACCGCAAGCGAATTAACCACCCCTAACAACCACACCTAACAATTAAAAACAGAATATCTGTTAAATTTTGATGTGCCATATGTGCACATTTTAGAAAATCATTTCTCATCAGTGACACTAGGGGCCGAAATGTTTGATAGATAAAAACAATTGAAAATTAATGAATCTAAAGTTCCAAAATTTTATGAATCCTAATCCAGCTTAGAAATGCTTTGCATGAGGGAACAAACCTTAGTTTTGAATAAATAAAAAAATGAAGACGGCTAAAAATTTTGTTAAATGGTATATTTTCTGACATCACAAAGTACTGCCTATTGAAATATTATATAATATGACATTACGTTTACTTGCTCTGATCGTTTTCTGATTTTCATCAAAGAATAAACTTCAAGGTAGACAACAACTTCAAAAAAAGTATGCATTCAATAACTGCATATTGTTTACAGCTGTATGAAAAAGCTCATCAACGTTTAAGTCGATGTTTATTTAAGTGAATTGTTATGAATCTTTTAATACTTCTTGGTACTTTCTTTGAGCAAATGATATTTACACACGGTTATAAACTTGCCAAGTTGGCAGTATAGTAAGCGAAAATAAAATCATAAATGTCTTACTTAGCCTGAATTTCATTTTTTTTTTTTGTATAATAAACTGCAGGTAAGGCCAGAAAAATGTACAGTTTAATTTCCAAATGACGTTGAAACGTAAATTCATACGTTTTCATTTCAAACATTTAATGTATAAATCATGTTCTTGATTGATACACCAAATAAATTTCAAAAAATTGATTAATTAATCACTTCTTTTGTTGTTTTATTTTTTATAGTTTCTGAAACCCTGTAAACGCAAAATTACATTAAGAAGACAATCGATACTTAACAATCCCACAAGTTCATGAAAATTATAAATCTAAAACTTACAAAAATGATTTATGACTTTGACCTTTTCTGAACAACCCCGCATAGAAGACAGATATAATGGAATTTACAACCTATCCGCGACAAATGAAGAGTCTTCATCGAGATAATAAGTCAAGGGGTATAATAATTACGAGACAATTTCTTTTTCTAGCTTAACAAGATACTGAAGCTACATAAATATTTATAAAACTCTTCCGTGTCATAATTGCATGCTTGCGTTTTTTTTTTTTTTTCATTGACTGTTAACAATATTTTTATAATTATTATTATTTTTATTATTATTATATAATATTGTCAAATCTGGAGAGAAGTCTGTCGCCAACTCTTCATAAAGATATATAGAGTCTATTAATTAACCAATAAATTGTGAATGCCATCTATCCTAGTGAGCATGAAATAAAAGATGCGCCTGAAACACTATGCTCTGCTTCATATTTGGACTTAAACCTCATTTGTGACGCCAATTGAGGTTACATTTGAAGCAATACGACAAAAGTAATTTTTCTATTGTCAACTGTCCGTTTCTTAGCCGATATATTTCTGTATCTCTTGTGAATGGTTTATACAGTTAACGTTTAATACGACATGGTAGAGCTTGATCCCACCACGGGGACTTACTACAACGAAGCAAACTGTTTCAAATAAAATTCTTAACCCGAGGATATTGCAAACCTAGGCTAAACAAGGTCTATTGTGTTTTAAGGCCATCATCACAACTTTGTTGGTAAGCTTATGCTGGATATATTTTACTTTCCATTATTCCGTTGTTCTATGTTCCTTTCGTTCTCAAATTTGCATTTTGTGTGTGAAGGGTATAGCTAGCTAGCTTATCAGTTGTTGCTCACCCTTCCGGAAACCTTGCCTCACTTTATTGATGGAATTTTGTGTGTATAAATAAATTGTCCATTGTTATCAAATGGAAATGATTTCCAATAAAAAAGAAACTTTAACAGAAGTGTATATAAGTATTAATTATAAAATGTTTATTTTAAAGGAACCTTTGCTCGTAAAGTGAATTATGGAGCTTAGTTTTTTTTACTATCTGATGTTTCTTGGCAAAATCAATTATTAGAGATTTGTTCTTTAGCATTATACACATCGTGAGTATGAATTACAGGCCGTAAATGGATAAATCATCCCATATTGACGTAACAAGCATGTCATATAACACTATATTAAAAACCAACATAAAAAAAGAATAAAATTTAAAGATAAAACTAGATAAAAATTTGGATCACTTTTTAGAGAAATCAAAATACAAAATGTATCAACTTTAACGGTCAAAATACTTTACGGGACCCTCATTATTTAAAAAAAAACTGGCGTGGAGGGGTTTAAGGATATTGTTTGCATGACAAGATATCATGGCCTTTGTTCATTCCACGTAAATATTATTCAAAATTAGAACGGCTATTTAAGACGATTATGAATAAAACATAATTATAATCTATTTAATGGTTATTTTAACATCTTGTTTAGAAACGTATATTTCTAAAACACTGCATATGTAACTACCTATCTGAAATTTGTATATTTCTTATAAGTATGATAATGTTTTGTTGCATATTCTGCTTAGATATTTTTTCAAAACTTTTTTTTTAAATTGTTTATTCAGTAACATTTGAACATAAATTGCAATTAGCATTAAATCCGACAAAGTCATTTCTTTCATATAATACGTGTTCATTTTGACCTAAAAGACACAGTAATATAACAATTGTCTACCATATAAAAGAAGGAGACCATTACACTCTTATTTTTACATCACTGTATATTTGAAAATTAGTTTTGAAAATTACCTAATTATATACAGTAATATAGTATATGACCATATAAAGAGCCACGAAACATCAAAATGTGAAACATAAAATGCAATGGGTCTTTTTGATTGAGTGTTTTATAGATGTCATAGAAACTGACTTGAAAATTTCTGATTAAATTATAAAAGTTAAGTACTATCTATTACGACCATACAATTTGAGTGCCTTAAAGTGTAAAGAATAACTTTAGTAGTTTCAATCCTTAAAAAAGATAATTTCGCAAAAAAAAGGTAAATTAACGAGATAAACTGCTTGTTCATTTATTGACCATAGTGATATTTTGAATATTATTTGTGTATAGCAATAAAATATTGTATCTATCTCATAAAAGGTTTTGGACTGCTACGTCGTATTATCATTTTAACAGTGTTTAAGTAAAAGATAGAAAGAAGATGTTGAATAAATTGATGTTTTATTTCTTGGTTAGCTTTTAAATTTTAAAATTAAAAATTTCATGGTAAGCTCTATTCGTTTAATTTAGGTACTGAAATAAACTAACGAACGATTCAGATAATAATTTTCGATAAGTCTTGATAGAACTTGTCTATAAAGGCCACTTTGGCTGCATCGATGAGTTGCTTTCATAAACAGGTTTCACTATACCAGTGATAGAAAACAAACTGTATTTTTAATTTAAATGGAGCATGTGTAATAAAACCATGTAAAATAGACTTTAAACCATGCTAATTAAACGAATGTGGTGTATATATATAAGGGTCGTTGCATAAAACACACAATATTGTTAAAAGGCTTGTAAATGCTTTAACGTTAATAAGAAGACAAATAGCATTACTAATGAGTTGGTCGTTAACAATAGCTTAACCATGAAGATCACAAAAACGAATGAAATCAGCATTAAAAACATCAGGGCGATTTATTTTGGTCCATTATAGAAATGAAAATAATTGGAAAATGATCTCGATATTTTTGTGGTCTAGAGAATAGAGGCTATATAAATCAAACAATTACCAATTAATTGACAACAATATAAAGCAAGTTACTGATTAAAAAGAAAGTAACTTGAAATAAGACCATTTGATGGACATAGTAAATGTCGATTTATTATTGGGATTAAAACTACAAAAATGTAGATCTAAAGAAAATGATAATGTTGTTAATGTTATAAAATACGTCTTTTAGTCAGATAATTGATGGGGTCTAATAACATGATTGGTTATCCCAAAATAGGTCAGAAAAAGAAAAAAAATGAAATCATTGGGTTTAAAAAAAGCGTGTGGGTCTCATGCTTGAACATTTTTATTACAGTTTTTAGATTTTTTAACTTTGGAATTTTAAGTGAACAGTGGATAAAGCCATTATAAACAAAGGTGTTGTTTTAAGATATAAAAAAAAACATTCCATACGAAATTTAAACATCTTTGAGAGTAAGCAGGCAAGGTTACTCAATGTCAAGTTAGTTGTTTTAATCGGCTTAAATTTAATCTTTCTGATTAATACAATAATCAAATCAAATTTGAAAAAATTTAAATTTGCTGATAATACAGCTGATAATTATTTAAGATAATATTTTCATAAGTTTTTAAAGAGCCAGTTTCTTAGCTAAGTAAACCTTGGAATTATTTTTAATGGCACAGATTTAATCCAAAGTTAATATAAGACCATTTGGATAAGCTGTAACAGATTCTCTAGAGAAACTTTAATCCATCATTTGAAAAAAAAGTTTTATTACTATTTCACTCTTTCAGACTTCTTGGAATCGATTTTCTGTCAATTGTAATAATTTATACAGATTTAACCTTGAAAGAAATCTTAATTATACTTGGTATTAAAAGAATCCTAGCAATTATTAAAATAAAAAATCTAACAGATAGAAAACATGACACACAAAATAATAATAATAATAATTTTTTATACTTAAAAACTATAACAAAAAATGTCAGTTCCCAAAGTCCAAATGAAATAATGTAAACATTCTAATTATAGCGGTGTATTAATTTTGACGATTTCGCGCTAATTTAAATGCATAATGTAGGTTTTCCATCCTAAAGTTCCTTTGCTCGGTTTTAAATCCACGCGAATGTAAACTGCGCTACAATACGTGCGCGCTAATATAAGTGCGTTGCATGATACGATTGGTCATTAGATAAACAAATTGAAATGGCAAGCTTTTAGCTCATACAAGGATAAACGAAATCTGAACACCGAATTCATAAAAAAGTTCTTTTTTATCTTATTTAATAAAAAAAATCTTTTTTATCTAGTTTAAATTAAGTGCGTAATTTAAGAAATAAACATAAATATTACAGAGATATGGAAAATTTCTAATTTATCCATTTCTACCTCAATATCTTAATGATTAAAATGAGAGAAAAGAAATTAAAGAAATAAATGGAAAATATTATTTAAATAAAGACTAAACAATCAATTTAATACTATTATACCATACTAAACTGCCCAATTTAAATAATTACAGTAATGAATGGTTATTTGGATTTTTATTGACTAAATCTTTAAAACTAGGTATGTATAAAATGAATTATATATATAAATATATATATATATATATATATATATTTTTTTTTTTTTTTTTTTTTTTTTTTTGATTTTCTTTTTTATTGATTTTATGTTTTTATTACGTACTCTATGTTTTATGGTAATGTTCAACTATTCCGATTATTTTCAATTTATCGACTCAAATGGATGATTAATTTTTACATTAAAAAACTCGATGTTTACATTTGATTTTATAAACAACATTCGTGTTGTTTTGTATTTTAATACGCATAAAGTATACACTGAAGATAATACAAATTTGTTTGTTAATCATAATTGCGAAAAAGTAACCTTATTAAAATTCACAATACACGACCTAAAATTGCTGTTACTAGATGTGGCAAAAAAGAACATTCAATAAATATAAATGCTCGAAGGTTTTTACAAAAGAAAACACAAATCCCGGAATAAAAATTTATTTTTGAAAAATGATGCTAAAAAACGAGACTTCAAAGACAGAACCAAATGATTTAAACAAAGTTCAACAGTAAATCCAATTGTTTTTATCCATTTTTCGCAAAATTTGATATGTTTTTATAAGTTCGTTCAACAGTCACACCAAGAAAATAAAAAATGACACAAGCTAATTTTATGGAGATAAATGCTAATTGCAATCTATGTAGTTTTCAAAGGATGTAAAGATGACAAGGTTTAATAGGTAATAAATCAAATAAAAGCATGATGTTAATCTGGATATATGTACTGGTTTGAAACTTGATTTCATTAAAACAAGAAGATAAAGATTTTATAACACATCAAAAGAAAACAAAGATATCATTTGGTAAAACAAAACACAATCCGTTCTGATACCAGAAACAAGTAAAGATGGTAGAGTCAGTGCATTGCAATAATATGCAAAACAACATTCTAACATTATGATTTTGTCAAGAAGTTCAACACAGGATATAAAAGATATTAACCTTAAGAAAGAATTTTCCTATTGTCACTCATAGTAAAAGAAAAAAAAATTTACAAAATGTAAGACTAAACAAGTATTTAACTTACTTCGAAAACATTACGATTATAAGAAAATTTAAGCAAAAAATATATAAAGCAACAAGCTTAAGAAACTTGGAATTGAATTTCATCTCTAGAAAACCTGAAATTATACTTTTCCAAAAACGAATATTATATCGTTATATCGATATCAGGCTTGAACGTGATGTAAATCAGTCCCTAGATGCACCCGACATCATCTAAACCTGAAATAGTATTCTTAACTTGATACAAATAATAATAATAATAATAACAATAATGACAATAATAATAATTATAATAGAATTGCAACCTTTGATGTAACTGGTATGTATAGCAATGTTGTATCTATGACCATGACTGGTTGTATCTATGACTATGACTGGTTGTATCTATGACTATGACTGGTTGTATCTATGACTATAACTGGTTATATCTATGACCATGACTGGTTGTATGTATGACTACGACTGGTTGTATCTATGACTATGACTGGTTGTATCTATGACTATGACTGGTTGTATCTATAACTATGACTGGTTGTATCTATAACTAAGACTGGTTGTATCTATGACTATGACTGGTTGTATCTATAACTATGACTGGTTGTATCCATGACTTTGACTGGTTGTATCTATGACTATGACTGGTTGTATCTATGACTACGACTGGTTGTATCTATGACTACGACTGGTTGTATCTATGATTATGACATGTTGTATCTATGACTATGACTGGTTGTATCTATGACCATGACTATGACATGTTGTATCTATGACTATGACTGGTTGTATCTATAACTATGACTGGTTGTATCTATGACTATGACTGGTTGTATCTATGACCATGACTGGTTGTATCTATAACTATGACTGGTTGTATCTATGACCATGACTGGTTGTATCTATGACTATGACTGGTTGTATCTATGACTATGACTGGTTGAATAATGACTTTGATGCAGAGGCTATAACATTCAGAATAGTAAAAATGCACTTAATATAAAATTTAATTATTAGTTTATTTTTTATGTTTCAAATTTATAAATCACTTCTAAAAACTTATTACTTTAAACGTCAAAACGCATCTTGAAAATCATGAAACACTATCTGGTTTACTTTTTAGACATGAACTGGTATGTTTGTGTTTTGGACGTTGTAATTTGGACATGGACTGGTATGTTTGTGTTTTGGACGTTGTAATTTGGACATGGACTGGTATGTTTGTGTTTTGGACGTTGTAATTAGGACATGGACTGGTATGTTTGTGTTTTGGAGGTTGTAATTAGGACATGGACTGGTATGTTTGTGTTTTGGATGTTGTAGTTTGGACACGGAGTGGTATGTTTGTGTTTTGGATGTTGTAATTTGGACATCGACTGGATGTTTGTATTTGGGAGGTTGTAATTTGGACATGGACTGGTATGTTTGTGTTTGGGATTGTAATTTAGACACGGACTGGTATGTTTGTGTTTGGGAGGTTGTAATTTGGACATGGACTGGTATGATTGTGTTTTGGAGGTTGTGATTTGGACATGGACTGGTATGTTTGTGTTTTGGACGTTGTAATTAGGACATGGACTGGTATGTTTGTGTTTTGGAGGCTGTAATTTGGACATGGACTGGTATGTTTGTGTTTTGGATGTTGTAGTTTGGACACGGAGTGGTATGTTTGTGTTTTGGATGTTGTAATTTGGACATGGACTGGCATGTTTGTATTTGGGAGGTTGTAATTTGGACATGGACTGGTATGTTTGTGTTTGGGATTGTAATTTAGACACGGACTGGTATGTTTGTGTTTGGGAGGTTGTAATTTGGACATGGACTGGTATGTTTGTGTTTTGGAGGTTGTGATTTGGACATGGACTGGCATGTTTGTGTTTGGAAGGTTGTAATTTGGACATGGACTGGTATGTTTGTGTGTTTTATTTTTACCATGTTCCATGCTGATAAATGTATGGATAAATGTTTTCGTTTGAACGAATCCAAATATTAACTATTCTAGACCATTGCAATAAATACACCAATTTCGTGATTGCTTAGGAACGAAACTTTTATCCAGTTCTATCATATTGATAAAGTCTTTTTATCTAGGCCGTTACGGATTGAGCTTCAGTGAGACGTTGATATTTAGTATGATTCCGTCTTTTTATTATCAATAATTTTCTGTTGATTGTTATTCGGCAGCTAATAAGTCGTTATAAGGATTATAATTTCTTCTTTTAAGGTTCATAAATGAAACGCTATTCAATTTGATAAAAAGTAAGTAATTGTCCAAATCAATTGATAACAGAAAAAACTGAATTAAGGACAAACGACACAAAATAATAAGTTTGTTAAAGTACCGTGTATATTGAAGAGGCACTATTCAAGAATAACACATTAAAAGATGTTACTCAAGTAAATAGCTTATAGATGTCAAAACGAAAGACCACTACGGTAGCTAACTTGCTAGTGTGTTCTTGTCGAATATGGGAGATCAGGATTCGAACCCCGGCCAGGTCTGACAAAGATTAAAAAAATTTGTAGTGATTGTTTTGTCGCCAAGCACTCCACTCGACATTTAAGAATGAATGGCAAGGGTCCATTGGAAGGTGAACCCTGCCTGGACACTACACAAAGCGCACTTCAAATGTAAACATTAATGCGACCTCAACTATAACTGGTGACGTCTTGATAAAAGTGAAATATTTTTTGATGGAACGTTAAATCAATCAATTAACTATAAAAGTATGTAAAGGGTCATAAACTAAACACAAATAATGACAAAACGAAACTGAGTGATGTGAAAGTCATCTTCAAAGTGCTTAAATCACAATTATGATTATTTATTTATTTATTTATTTACTTTTGCATTGACACGTATATTTTCTGATTCATTCAACAATAATAAACACGTTATGTCATGTTTTCATATGGCTTTACACCAATGATAACGGTGTCCTCAAAGTGTATTTGTTAGAAATTTACAATTCCGGTTGTTTTTAGTTTTTTTAATTAAATGTACTTATGCAATGTGCGATTGTTTTCAGCTACAAACAGCTTCTTTTTTTATTTTGCAACTAGTTATTAATCGAACCAACCAACTATATCAAAAGAATAAAAAAAATTAACAAGCTAAATTACACATTAATAAAGAATATTCAAAAGTTAAATAAAGTGAAGATCCGGTTACTAATGCAATCTTCATTTAATTTATAAGAAATTTACCGGATATATAAATATTTGTTTTTTTCTGCTTAGAAGGCGACAATTGATAGAATAGTAAGGTGAACATTGCATGTTTGTAATACGTAATGGAGAAATCGTCGTTAGTGATAGGTTACTAGTAAACTGAAAAACATATCCGTCTGCAAATTTTAAAATGCCACAGATATATGTTACCATCATTAATGTTTCTAATTATGATGTTAATAGCAATGTTTAAAAACATGCATTTCAAACAAATAGCTGGAATTTCAGAGGCTGAGTGGTCAAAAGCACAAGCTAAACGGACCCAGCTGCTTCTACCGTAAAGGTTCTTATTCGATCCCTTCCCAATTACTCATTGTTTTCTATAGTTGTCTGATCCACACCATCTAGAGGGTCCTGCTTCGAAATAGGTGAAAGACTAGTTAATATATAACACAAATACGTGTTAAATGTCGATGTGCCATATGTACACATTTCGGAAAATTATTCCTCATTAGTGACACTGGGCGCCTAAAAGTTTGATGGATAAAAAACATTAGCCAAACAGTTGAAAAGTGATACCTCAAACATATTTTTTTCCAATTCTTTTATCTAACATCTATACACGTAGACTTAAAGCCATTCCCCAAATAAATATTTTAAAGATAATTATATAATTATAATAAATAATAAAAATTAAAATCAAACTTTAATAAAAATAATTGAATGCATTCTAATTTCTTAATGGTTTCTTCAGGAATTTCATTCTGCGTCGTTAATCTGTTAAAGACGTATGGTATACATTTTATTATGATCGCTTTACAAGACAACAGTAATAAAACTCGGGTTTTATGATAGAATAACAATGCCATAACAATGAGATGAAATGTCAGCGAAATACAAAGGATACCGATATTATGTCTGTATAAAAATGTTTAATGTACTTTTACAAAGCCTAGCTAAAATTAATGGAACTTATCAACACAGGACAAATAAAAGAGATACAAAGATGAATCCTCTAATAAATAAATATATAATAAATGATCCGATCAATAAAAATGTCTACTTCTTGACTATCCAAAAATGTTCGTAAAGTAACAACTTTTGAGTTGCATAAAAAGAAGAAGTGATGATATGTACATCGGCTCAATTGCTTTTCAAATTTGCATAAATCTGACTATTTAACACTAAATCTGATAACGACGTAAGTTCTTATATTTTTGATGAATCAAGGCAAACTCTGTTGGAGTCTGATAAGACATTTACGAATAGGGTGTGTTTTAGCATCCCATATAACTATAACTAATAATGATAACGTATAAATTTGATGGTTTACTGCAAGCATTTCTTTTTTAAATTTAAGGCACATGTTTGTCTAGGATTTCGAAAAAAAAGTTGAATTAATTTCATTAACAAAAACCAAGCTTAAAATGTAGGCAAAAAATTAAATCATAAAATAAATATTTTGATTGAAGAATATCTTGTGGTTTGGATCTTTGCATTTCGCTTCACCCAAGAGTTAATGTTAACAACATTTTTTATGAGATTTACTCATTATTTTGTATTATTCAATCTTAAGGGAAAAAACGCTGTCAAAATCAACAAATGAACCTGTTCAAAATGTCAATATTTATTTTACATCGAAAATATCTCGCTTGCCGAACCTTTAATTTGATTAAACTTATCCAAACCCAACACTTTTAGCCTCCCCAAAGAGAAGTTTACATGATAAACAATGACCATCATGTACAACATGTTTACCTGAATTCATTTTCCTTATGGTTTTACGATGATAAATGGTATAATTAGCTTTATAGAGGTCATTATCATATAACAATTCAAACCCCCGCTAATATGTAGTACATTGTCACCTCGTTTAATTGACATAGGATTGTTTCAGATTATCAAAACATTAACTAAAACCTAGTTTTCTAAGCAGAAATAATTGAAGTCAGTAGGCTTTGTAATATTATATATTTTCTTATCAAACCCTTTTTCTGTTTCTTAAACAAGTTCATACGAAAATTTAGATAGAATAAATTTGTTAACTAATATTTTCCCAAGGTGCCTTTGTATCTTGATGTTCTACAGAGCGCTCTTACTGATCACTACCACCTTATTACTTAGGTTCGAATCCTGCTAAAGCAGATCCAGTTTTAGTTGCCAAAATCGGTTGTTTCGTCGGACTTTGGTTTCCTCCACCAACCCAAAACGAAAACTGTTAAGTTAAAAGTCAAAGACGTTAACATCAACTAGGTAAGTAAATCCGGGTGTCTCGGAAAGTTAGAACCTACTGTGTAGCTAGTGCAATCGCTAAGATTGATATCAGAATTGAGAACAAAAGGATAATGGAACTGTTGAACGCCAAAATATTCAGAAATGGGTGATATGGTGATAACGATTACAAAACATTTTGCAAGCATCAATAAATCTTGGTTTAATATTTCTAAACAGTCAACAATTTATTTGTAAGAAGCTTGCTAAAAAGCACAAAATTATTATAGGGTGGACAATACTTTATTTTGTATTTTAAAGCTGCATTAAGTTTTTCAAAGAAAAAATAAAAACGGTGCGTATCTAATAAATGAGGTTCCTAATGAACAATGCTACACTTGGTTCAACCGATAAAAGCTCCAATAAATACAGAAAATACAGTATTTACCAAGCGCGATGCAGCATTTGGGATCTAATATTAGAACATGGTTACGTCATCAAACCCGGGTCATTTAAACACAACTTTCAAAACGGTGAAATACGATAAATTAAACACAGAACTTCGTTGAATTTGTCATTTGTGACTAAGTAAGGGACACATAACACCATTTCAAATACATCTGGATATTTATTAAGGACAATTAATGAAATCTGTCATGTTTCACTTTCGATTCTAGGGTTTTTCGTACATCCGTGCGCATGCTCCAAGCTCATAATTACCATCGTAAAACACTGACCAACCGGTCAGAGGATTCCGTTTATTTACAGCTAAAAGAAATGAAATTTTAGAAAATGAATGTCACGGATCGTGGTTAGAAGATAACTATTTTAAAAAAAAATATATTTTTTAGAAAATCAAAAAAATTCAGCAAATTGAAAACTTAATGCAGCTTTAATAAAGACATATTGCAAAAAAGGTTAGAGGGACCTACGAGAAAAATTTAACAACATCATTTTACTTTAGTTTTGTGATTATATTAAAACTCGCGCTTAGCACTAAGAAGTGTGATAAATGGTGATATGAATGATTGCTTTGATATAAGGGACGTATCTTATCCCAAAATTAAACAATGTATTCGATCAATTTTCTAGTTAAGTCTACTTGGTCTTATACAACCATTATACTGTCCACTATCTGATTTGTCTGTTTGCACTTTTTTATATGGAGGTGTTCATAAAAGCGTACCGGAGCACCCTGCCTCACTTCCTTCATGGTAGTTCACGTGTATAACTAAATTTGCCAGCTCTCAGGGGTTTTTACTTTGTTTTTGGATTGTGATTTGGATAAGGACTGGTATGTTTGTGTTTTATTCATATTTACCTGAACACTTTAGAAATATTTTATTTTACACACACTAACTCTTTTACTTGCAAGATAAGAGGAATAATAGTCGCTTGCTATGCAATTTATTCGACGAAAATGAATATTTATATTAAAGAATTTCATCATGGGTATCTAACGGCTTTCACCGCCCTCGGTTTAAGGTGCAGTAAATGGTCTAAATAAAAAGTACAATTAGTATATATATATATATATATATATATATATATATATATAGCAATTTTATCAGTTTTGATTATCACCTGACATGAATCAACATTTTATAAATTGAAAACAGAAATCAGTTTATACTTCTTATTCTTAATGTCTGTAATGTAAAACCCTTCCATATTTGTCAAAAAGACGATAAAATGGCTTATCATTCTAAAAATCTATCTGGCATGACTTCAAACTAGCAAACAGAAAAAAAATTTAACAATATAAAATAAATAATTTAACAGCAAAATTACACAGGTACTTTGTTAAATTTTTATGAATGCATTATTTGTTATTAGTCAGTAATTTAAACAATGTATTAATAAATGTTTTTTATTGTTTGCCATTTTTGAAGTTATTGAACATGATTACAATGGGAATGAACAGTGGAAATACGTTCTGTAAAAATAAGATTAAGAAATTTGTTTGTCAGTGGTTTGGTTTTTGCAAAACAATGATATCACTATACAATAAGGAAAATTGGTTCCAGGATAACTCAAATAAAAAAGCTCTTTCAAAGCCGCAGCTTCAAAAATCGCTCAGATGTGTTTTGCCATAGATACATGTCTATACTTTCTATCCTATCTGAGCCCATCATTATATTGATTTATTAGATAACAAAGAGTCGTGCAGTTGATATATAACCATGGGATTGTCATTTTATTAATGAATAAATTTGAAGGCATTTTGTACAAGCAGAGTGTATATACATCATCTATACCATCTTGCTATTCAACTTTCAATCTGTGTCGTTATGAATTTGCACTTTAGTGATTCATTTGAGAGTTTAAAAAATTCTTACTCATCACCAGACTTTTATCAGGTTGCTTCGACGAGCGCGTAATATGCCTGATATTATTAAATAATTAGTTCATTTATTGGATGACCCCTTGTATATGTTTTAATGAAACACCTTACATATCTATTTATATATCCAGATCTGAATGGTTGAATGTTGATCGGTTGTCATTATTACCTTAGAGATGAAATCCTAACTATTATACATAAAAAATCGAAACAGGCCCTGAAATGACATATTTATTAAGAAAAACGTATTATTAACATTCTTGGTCCCAAAAGATATGTTGGTTTTTTTCCTGTCATCAGCTCTTATAAAAGGCGAGTTCTTAGTAATGGATCGTTCATTTCTTCTTTCTAATTGTTCATGAACATGTATCTTGTGTTACGATAAGACAATTCTAAGTGTAATAAATGACAAATTTTTATGTCATTTTTTTTTAAAAAAGGTTGTTTAGCTTTAAATAAGGAGGCTCGATGGCTAAGTGGTTTCCCGGTAGACCTAAACTGGTTGGCTTAGTACCAGATAATGAATGATCATGGGAATGATCTACGACTTTTAAATATCTACAAAAATACGCGTTTAATTTTTGTGAAAATTTCGGAAATTCATTTCTCATCAGTGCCGTAAAAGTTGATACAAATGTAATCCAAATATTTGAAAATAATGAATCTAAAGTTCCATAATTATATGAATTAATATCCAGATAATGATTGCTTTACATGCAGTGGAAACATTAGTTTTTAAAACAAATCCTAAAAATCAAGACGGCTGAAAAGGATGAGGTTTCAATACGTCCGCGTATAGGAAAATGTCAAGAAACCAGGTTACACCTTTGGAAGACCTCTATATCCCAACATCGATTCGAGACCGATTGCAAAATTTTAGGCTTACGGGCCTATATATATATATATATATATATATATATATTATATATATATATATATATATATATATAGATATATTTATTTATTTATATAAATACGTAATAAAGACATCTCATAATTTTTACTAAGAAAAAACATAATATGAAAGTGTGTCATTGGTCGTTTTCTCACAAGTCTACTTTACACTCTTGCATAATTAAAAAAAACAGTCATGTTTTGCGCGAAGTGAGCTATATCAAGTGAGAAAAACGGACATTTTTTAAAAACACTAGTAACAAAAAGGTATTATACTAAATTATGATAAATATTCACGTTGTATAAGAATTTACAAATACAATTCCTAGCACTTTAAAACGTACCCGCTAGTGCGCATTTAGTACAATGTAGATTAGAAACACTTCCACACTCCAACGCCTCACAGGAATTTATCATATAAAATATTCTTGAGATTAATAAAAATTAAAAAATTAAAACATTTTCTCTTCCCGAATAGATAACAAATAAAATCAGAACGAGACGTAAAAACAATATTCAACCAATCAATCACCACTTAATATTGATTTTTCTCTGTTTCTTGCACGTTTGCTGAGAATGTCAGAACCAAGATTGAATACGTTCAAAAAAGTAAAAAATATAATAATAATAATAATAATAATAATAATAATAATAATAAAATAATAATAAGAAGAAGAAGAAGAAGAAGAAATGTCATTACCCATTCTACACTTTTGACATGTTTGCGATTTCAATTTGTACAAAAACGATTGTTGGCTAATAGCAAGATGGTCGAATTGAAAAAAATTACTATGTGTAAGGTAAATAGAAATTCTTCAGTAGCTGTTATTTTATTTTCAGTTAACATTTAAATTTAAATAGCAAACGCATGATATAGAAACTAATAACCTAAAAGGTTTCAAGGAATCATATATTGTAACATAATCAGAATTAGGTTAAAAAAGTGCACAATCCGATTCGATCTTACTGAATGCAGGTATTAATTACAAGTTATAATAACGATTAACCAGAATTTGAACCAAGTATTAATGCAGTTTATAAATTTATTAGATTTTCTGAAACAGAATTTCTAAATCTGACAATTTTATCGCGTGTTGCTAAATGAAACCTGTGATTGTAATTTACTTTATAACCTTGTTATGGCCTAAAACTTATAAAACTACGGACATTACTTAAAAAGTAATTTGTAACAGGAAATTACTGTGAAGGTAGTTTGAATGGTTTTGTAATTAGCGTATCCATCTTTTTTCACCATGACTTGTTATCAAGTCGGTATATCATTTCTGCAGTTTGGTTTTTTTTTTATCTAAATCGAGAAACGGCACAATAGAACGGTGCTTTTAATGTGATAAAAAGGCATTAGAAAATGTTTTTCTTAAAGATTGACTTGTCTTTAAAACTATTTAAAAAATCATAATTTTAAAAATGTAGTTTGTAATAGGTCAGTGTCTAATTGCTGCAAAATTACCCACACAAAGATAAAAAGAGCATTAAATTCTCAATAAATGTCAGAAAAAAGCCTTTCAGAGTAACAATGTTTTGGGTTTTTTTTTTTTTTTTTTTTTAAAAAAAAAGCTTTTTTATGATAACGAATAATTAGAACTCCAACATATTCTAGTGTAACACTGAATGTATTTTTCCTGAAAATTTCTACTGCCTTTATGCTAAATGTACCATTTAGCAAAATTTTCAGCCGTTATAAATTTTGAAATTTATTTCAAACTAAGGTTTATTTCCTCATGCAAAGCATTCCTTAGCTGGATTTGGATTTATATAATTTTGGAACTTTAGATTCATTATTTTCAACTGTAGGGCTTATATCCTTTATCAAATTTTTCAATCTTAGTGTCACTGATGAGAAATGAATTTCCGAAATGTGCACAGCTTGCACATAAAAATTTAACTGGTATTTGTGTTATATATATATATATATATATATATATATATATATATATATATATATATATATATATATATCTTCTGTTCTGCTTATTTCAAATGAATTCACGGATCTTTTAAAACAAGTGTGCTATTAAAAGACTTAGTGGATTCACTTATCTTTGATAAACAGTTTCTATTAAAAGACTTAGTGAATTCATTT
>CM056606.1:39471099-39558007 GCA_029721355.1 Tegillarca granosa | reverse complement strand
GCGGGTGTAACATTATACTGTTTGGTGGAGTTTTGGGGGAGTTCTATGAACGGTGTACAACAGGATTAAATGAAAAAGTTCCATTTTTGAGACATGATTATCTTGAAAATGAATGGAAAGCAAGTGCCAGAATCTTTTTATATGGGTGGTCACATTTCAGTTATATTCCTGTGCTTCTGTCACCTCAGTTCATGAGAGCTTCATTAGGCAGAAATATAAAAGATATATCTAAATCATATCTTCAGTATTTGAGCTATGATGAGAGTGAGGTTGTAAAGCAAGCATTGGAAAATTATGAATCTGTTAATCCAGAGGAATTGATCGAGGTATTAGATAATCATAGTTGCAAAAAATTACCCACAGCTGAAAATTTCAAAAAAATCATTGAAGAAATTGCTCATAAAGAGTTGGTTCAGGAGCCAATGTTTGTCATTGATTGTTGGAGAGAAATATTGTTATATTCACCTTTTGCATGCATCACTAATGAAGAGTTGCTAGATCTTTATAAAAGAGCAGTTCCCACAAGCAAGAAAGTTTTAAACTGTCTTTGCATTAATTCAGTAAGTGATGCAGAAAAGGCAATTGAATGTTATTAAGAAAGTTCATCAGGGAATCTGACAAAAAAACAATTGAAAATTTTCTCCGGTTCTGTACAGGAAGTAATTTGCTTATTGAGTCAAATCAAATAATTGATGTTCAGTTTATGGAGATGTCAAGTTTTACAAGAAGACCAATAGGAAAAACATGTACTCAAACCCTTCAGCTGTCTACAAATTATACAAATTACCCTGAATTTAGAGCTGAGTTTAATAACATATTGAATAGCAATGTCTGGGTGTTTGATTTTGCATAATAGTTTTTTAAAGTGTTTCAGCCGGTGCAAAAATACTTGGTTTTTATTTTATATGTACACATTGTACAGATGGTTTGAAATTTGTTTCTTCTTTTTATTTTATCTTTGCAAAATATTTAAACTGTATTGCTGTAATAGCATGCTTGTAAAATTTATTTTTAGATCTGTCATCAAGTGTATGAAGATTTGGATATTGCTGTTATTCATATTCATTTCAGTTTTCTTTTCAAAACCTTTTAAATTAACAATACTTTTGTTTATTCATTAGTCTGATAATTTTTTTATTCCTAATTACTGACTGTTTGGTATTGTCAGTGCTTTTGTCAGCATGCAGAGGTAACATTATGAAAATGATTTATGTAGTTTTGATAATGTGAAGATAATGTTTTCTACATTACACTATACGTGTACCAAAGTATTTTATAGAATTTAGAAGACAGAGGCAAATACTTTGTTTATCAGACTGTAAAAGATACAAGTCTGAAATATCACTATGTTTGGTACATTTGTGAGGACCATTTTGTTACTTTTTACATTCTACATTAAGTACTGTATTTGCTTATAATAAAACATGTATATAATACTATATATATATATATATATATAGGGTTATTTTGACATGCTTAATGCCATGGCACAATATGGTGTCATACCATTGTGTGGTATCTTGGATGACATAATCTTATATAGGATGTTCACTTACCAAATTTATTATTCTCACAATGCAGTTTTGTGTTGATTTCCATTCTTTTGGTTTTATTTTGAACATGTTTTTAAATTCTTTTAATGTTGGAGAATTATCAAAATTTTTAATGATTCTGCATTTTCATGATTTTATACTTTTGTTTAATTGAGTGTCAATGTGAAAAATTCCTGAAAGAATAACTTGGAATAATAAATTAAGTATTATTTGTTTATGTGAAAGGTTCTATTTTTCAATCCAGAAGTGAATTGCAATTACATATTTATTCAGTGAAACTGAAATGTTACCAGGAACATAATTCCCACCTGGCAAAATGACATGTGAGCATATGGTGTAATGTGGTATTTGTGTGCCAGTGTTTGTTTCCAACCATCCATGTTCAGTATGCCCATATGACAACTCCGACTTTCCTAGGTCAAGTCATATAAAGTTTACAAAAATGACTGATCTTTACCTTTGTTCAACGTCAGTGACCATATATTGTAGATCCTCTAAACAAAATTTCCTTGTGAACAAACTGTTCCAGTATGATAAAACTTGATTTTAAACAAGAAGCATATTAAAGTTTGCTAAAGGGATACTATATTATGTTGACCCCTTTGACCTTAACTTTTATTGAAGGTCACTTTAAACACACATCAGAAACATTTGAAGGGTCTTTTTCTCATAAAATACATAGATCTTTGAAACTAGAAAGATAGTTTCTACATTATAAGGGCTACTAACTTTTTAACTCACCAGAACAAAGCTAATGGTGAGCTATTGCAATGTTGTAATGTCCATTGTACATCTATCTATTGCCTGTAATCTTTTAGAATGACTTCTCTGAAACTGCTGAACTTGCTTTAAACAACTTGAATGGAAATTTCCCTACTTAAAGCCATTTCAGATTTATACAAATAAATGAACTTGACTTTTAGTCAAGGTGACAGTGGTAGTAAAGTATAAAAAGATTTGTCTCTGCAATTAAGAGGCTAGATCCATGAAATATTATCTTCATTTAACACATTTGTTGACCAAATACATTGCTAATAATACAAGGTCATTTACCCTGCTTCTAAATGACATATATCACTTTGTACCAGGTGAGTGATACAGGCCCTTTTAACCCTATGTTATCATTTAGTCCTAGAAGATGCATTGATTTTAAATATTTTGTTTTTTATTTACTTGGTTACTGATTCAGTTTTTAAGGAAAGGTAGTGTTTCACAAAGTTTAATAAACTGTTAGGGTACATTTGCCCTCTTGATAAGAGGATGAATTTAAAATTTGTAGTTTGTGGTTGTAGTTAAGTTTTAATGTGCACAGTGTGCTCATAATTAAGTTTACTGGGAGAATACCGGTACATTTAGTAATTTACATATTTTTTGCTTTGAGATTAACCATGTGATAGTTATATCATTATTTGGTATATCTGTCAGTATGTCTGTATGATGTCTGTGAAATTCAATAAACTTTATTTTAGCTCACATGCTCAGAAACACTTGGTTGATTTTATTTCATAGTGTAGATGTTAAGTTTGATATTGCTGCTTACTACAGTCCCACAGTGAAAGAAAGCACTTTTACTTGACATTGTCTATTATTTTACCCAACATAAAGTTGAAAAATAAAAGATTCTGGTTATATACGTAAATGAAAAGTATGAGTTCTCATAAACCCAGAAAAATTCTACCAAGTCAAATGTGGCACTATATACCCAAACTGAATGGTTAAATCGTCAATTATGACTATTTTACATGGAGGTTCATAAAAAAGAAACATCTGGAGTTTACCTTTCAACCGTAAATTCTTTGTTATATATAAATATATATAACAGTGTGTGTGTAAAGAAAAACTAACCTAAGGCCTTTCGGGACAGCCTCGATGGCTCAGTGGTAGAGCTTCCTCCTCGAGAGCGGGAGGTCGTGGGTTCGAACCCCGGCCGAGTCATACATAAGACTTTTAAAATATGAGATACTGCTTCCTCGCCTGGCGTTCGAACGTTCGGCATTAAGAGGGCAGGGTATCGACTGGTTCACCAGGTGCCAAATAATGTTATTGGGGGAGTGGTATGTTTGTCTGCGGCATACTGACTCGGTGAGCTAGCACCTTAACAAAAAGAAGCCCTGAGTGCGTGCTAGTACATGGCAGATCATAATACACACTCGCACATCTCACGCATACACGAATATGCTCTTTAGATTAATCTTTTGGAGATGAATAAAACTTGCCCTCGTCGCGAATAGCTGAAAAATTGCTGATGCGACTTTAAACAACATTACAATCAACCAACCAATCAGACCTATCGGATGGGTGTTATGTAGTGTTTGTGTTCAAGGACATGTCTGGGAGTGCATGAAATTATACCATTTGCTTGACTTCCTCAATCATTAGCTTGTTTTATAGTGCTAACGCAGCAGCATGCAGGAAATTGACACGCATAACATAATCGGACGCATCATGCCGACTCCGAACTCACCAGACTATGGAGGCACGGAGGGGACATGACTTTTATCTTGTAGCAAAGACTTGCTAATTTTTGTCAAAGATTATACAAGTAGCTAACTTGGCCACGACGTACAAATTCATGTTGCTACAAGTTTACTATCTCGTGGTCACGACATATTAGTTAGCTTTGCCTTGGCCAACAGATAATAGCTAGGTCTCTGCCACGAGATTAAAAAATCACCTGTACCCTTTCATCTTTCCATATTATACAATTCATTTCTGGAATATCGCAATTCAGTAACCTAGGTAAGGTTAATGGTGTATAACGTGTCATTCGAGGATATTTCACTTGCAGAGAGAGTCGAGGTAGAAGTAGTGGAAGTTGCTTGATACACAGAGAAAACCAACGGCATGCGGCAAATAAACTGACAAACTTTTGAACTGCTGGGATAAAAACTCGCAACCTCGGAGTCAATGTGGTCCGTAACCGAAAATCTAACTGATCATCAATACGCCACCCCACCACTCCTAACCATCGGCGTGGGCAAGTGTGCAAGTTGAAATTACTTGCTGCGGTTCATTTCTCTTATTATTTTAATAATATTATTTCTCTTTGAACAAGTCTTGGAGTGTATGAGAGTATACGATCTCAGACATTTGGAGGTTTTATAGTGCTACCTTACTGGTTTAGAATTCCGCAGATTGACATACACAACGACCAGTCAGCAGGTGCCGCTGCAAGTAAGCTCAACTTTCCCATATGTGCCATTGTCAGGAGTAGATCCCTCAACTTGGGCCGCAGATCTCGCTAAAGTGCGAGATGCAAGTGGCCCATCGTCCCCCCTCCCCCCCCCCCCATAATGAATGAAGGCAAGACAGTGAATCTCAAACTTTTGGATTTATTTCTGGCCACATGAAAGCAAAAAAGTACTTTAAATTGTCATAAGAAGCGAGTTGACCGTAAAAAGCCAACCATACATAGGGAACATAAAATGCTTACTTATCTATAATACTTAATTTCACTAGAAGTTTTTGTGTTTTTATCATAAAGATTTCTGATTTTAGGACTATGATTAAACATAAATGACATTTTTTTTATAAATTTTGAATCTATAAATTGTGAAAAATTTCTTTACGTAAGGCTGTATATAAATGTCTCGCGGAAATAGCATTCTCTGGCATTTGCCAGTCATTTTCATCCATTATTAATCGGCAAAGTTCATGAACTTCTCTGTCACAACATATCTCTGTTTTGAAGGTACACTCCTCCCGACATGCTTCAATAAGTACTCTTTCAACTGGAACAGAATAATCCCTTGTGTCGTACAGTGTCGGAGTTGTATACATTGTAACGGGACGCCCATGGCATAACTGATCATTAGTACTTTTTCTGATGGTGTGAATATTATGTGTTTTGGCAATTTTCTTTTGATACTCTGTATTCGATTTGATTATTTATTAATAAAAATACTTTCCACCAGAGCAATTTCTCCTGAGGAAATTTACATTTGAAATTTTCAATGTAAAGGGAAATTTCAAAGTGTAAAACATGTCCTAAAAGGCATTACAAATATGAGCACAATGAAATATTTACAACACCAACCTGCAAAATATCCATAAAGACGAAACGAACGATCTCTTTTTCTAGACGATCGCCATTAAAATGTCCTGATTCTTTTAACTCGTGAAAAAAACTGATCCAGAATTCGTGTTTTTGGTTTCTTAGCTGGCGCCAAAAACTCTCTATCCTCTGATTAGCTGTGCTTTTCCCGTAAAGAAAACAGTTATGTAATGAAGTTGTATTCTGTTGCATATAGTGAAAAAAGGTTTGAATTTGTCTTGCATTATCATTTTCCGTCCCTCTATCACCTCTTAAAATTTCAGGACAGTAACCGTTGTCTTCAACTGCATTAAGAAAGTAACCACTAACAACTTTTGGATCACTAGCAGTATAGTTGGCATGTAACCATATCATATAACGTGAAAACCCATCAATGCAGCCATTGATAGCAATTCCATATGGTGTCAATTTATCGTACGAATCTAAATGCCATATGTAGTTGGGCCCCTTAGCATAATACCGGCGACGTATTAGTCGCCGCCGGCGACGTAACTCCACTCCTTCTGGATCTAATATATTCAATAAGGCTCTAACACTTTCCCTGCTGACACTTATTCCATTTAAAATGCATTTTAAATGCATAAAGCGATACCCGTGGCACATTCCTGATTCATTTAGCCTACCACTAATAAACTCTGCTACGTTGAGTATATCCGTCCGACGAATCCGTCGATACAAGTTAAGTTGTCTAAGTATACGTCTAAGTTGTCGTTGACTCAAGAAAATACCATAGTTATGTGACAAAACCTCTAATGTTTCTCTTTGACTAAATCCTAAATAATGACAGACGAAGATCACCTCTTCTCTATCCATTTTTCAATTAAATCTTGAGATACTAGATTACCATCTCGAGATATTATGAAATCACAAATGCAAAAAAGTGTAAGATAAAAGTAAAATATTCTGCTTTTAAAAATACTAACAAGAAGACTTCAAGAAATATAGCAGATTTTGCCAAATAAACCCTGTTTAATCTTCTAGGTCGGTGCACGAGTGTTTCTCATTCGCCATATTTAAACCACGTGATGTATCATAAAGATTTTAAGTCGAGGTCTCCAAATATTAAAGTCGATATCTCGAGATGTTATGTCGGGATCTCGAGATAGCTAAGTCGAGATCTCGAGATATTACATTGAGATCTCGAGATAGCTAAGTCGAGATCTCGAGATATTAAGTCGAGATCTCGAGATATTAAGTCGAGATATCGAGATATTATATTGAGATCTCGAGATAGCTAAGTCGAGATCTCGAGATACCAAGTCGAGATCTCGAGATATGAAGTCGAGATCTCTACTTATTATGTCGAGATCTCGAGATAGCTAAGTCGAGATCTCTAGATATTATATTGAGATCTCGAGATAGCTCAGTCGAGATCTCAAGATATTAAGTCGAGATCTCGAGATATTAAGTCGAGATCTCGAGATATTATATTGAGATCTCGAGATAGCTAAGTCGAGATCTCGTTATAAAATTTATTTCTTGTGTGTCCTAAACCAGCCACCGTAATTTTCTCCCTACCCGCTTAAAGTTATAAATTTCCAATATAAGAAATTGAAATGGTAATAAACGTATGTTGAACATGTTGAAATGAAGGGTATTCATGTAGCGTTCACAGTCCTGTCGTGAATTTTTAATCATTTATTTCTTATGTGTTTTTTTAAATATTTAATTTGAATTTAAAAAAATTGTCTCATGTACACAATTGCTTTGACTGATTATCGAGAAAGATTTACCATTTCTGTGTTAAATATTATTCAAATTTAAAAATAAAACCTTTTATGGCCATGTTTTAGGTTCAAAATAGCGGGTCATTCATGGTAAATTGATTGTATTAGGAATTAACTTGAAGTATTTTGTTTCCGAGAGAAACTGCAGATTTATAAAAAGTTTGAGAATCAATCATCCATGAATAAAACACTTACAAGTTATCGCATCAAACAAATCGGTTATTAGCGATCTTTACAAGGTACACTACACCTATCATTTTCAGTCCTATATGTTAATTAATTAATAATTAGTAATTCTGGCACAGAATTAACAAATACTTCGGCTAGATAAATAACGTTTGATCTTTCATTCATTCATCTATCCGTCTATCATTTCATTATTTATGTCATTATTTATTTATCCAACCATCCATTCAATTTTATTATTTATTTATTTATTTATTTATTTATTTTATCATTTATCCATCCTTAATTTATTTAAATAAATTATTTATTTACTAAATCAAAACAACATGTCGTTGCTGAATTCATCTATTACTTCATTTTATTTATTTATTTATTTATTTATTTATTTATTTATTTATTTATTTATCTATCTATATTTCTATCTATCTATCTATCTATCTATCTATCTATCTATCTATCTATCTATCAAACCAACCACCTATTCTTTCCTTCCTTCTCTTCTTTTTTCTTTATTTTCTTTCTGTCTCTTTTTCTTTTTTGATTTATCCATCCATCCATCAATTCACCGACTATCCTTTATTTATTTATTTATTGATTTATTTTTTTATTTATTTATTTATTTATTTATTGATCCATTCATCCACCCATGCATTCAACCATCCATCCATCCGTTATATATTTATTTAACAATTTATTCGTCTTTTATTTTTTTAATTAAATTATTGATTTATATATTTATTCAATCAACTATCCATTCTTTTCTTCTCTCCTTTTCTCCTTCTTTCTTTATTTTCTTATTAATTTATCCATCCATCCATTCAACTATCCATCCTTTATTTATTTATTTATTTATTTATCCATTCATCCATCCATGCATGCATTCAACCATCCATCCACCCTTTGAATTTATTTAATCATTTATCCATTTTTTTATTTAATTCAATTATTTATTTATTAATTTTATTTATTTATTTATTTATTTATTTATTTATTTATTTATTTATTTATTTATTTATTTATTCAACCACCCACCCATTCTTTTCTTTTTTCCCTTTTTTCTTTCTTTTTATATCGATTTATCCATCCATACATCCATTCATTTAAGTATCCATCCTTTTTTTATCTATCTATTTATTTATTCTTAATTAAATTACGTATTATTCAATTCGTTTTTTTAAATTTTAATTTATTTCTCATTATTTATTGACTTCAATAAATTATATGATGTTTCCGAGTAAAATTGTATTTTGCCGAGTCAATCAAACAAATCACTTGTAAACTATCTACTTGCATATCAATCCAGATTCATTTTGTTTTCCGTGATTTGTATAATCCGTTACATAGTTAACTGCATTGATACTACTTGCACTGAACTAGATAATACCTTGGTTATCAAAACAAGTTACTTACCTGTATTGTGCCATGTTTAAATACATGCCAGTGTTTGATTTTATTCCAAATCGGATTTTTTAATTTATTAATTAACTTATTTATTTATTTATTTATTTATTTATTTATTTATTTGTTTCCTTTTTATTTCTGATTTCTGTTTTAAAAAGACCATTAAATGATTCATAGATTTATGTTTTAATATCATTTAATACCATCTTTAAGCCATCTTTATGCCAAATGGTGTAAAGGAGCTTAAAATTTCAGTGCCATTTAGCCATCTTTAAGCCAGGCTTAATGATGGCTAAAAGATGGCAGTGTGTTTAATTCACCTTTAAGCCATCTTTAAGCATCTTTACGCGCATCTTTAAGCATCTTTAAGCTCGGCTTAAAGGTGCTTAAAGATGCGAATCCGTCTTGTGAAAGGGAGTTAATTGTAAATCGTTTCCAGTCGGACGTGAAAATTGACTGAATCTAAAACAATGGATTTTTAAACTCCCCGAGGGTATCCATAACTCAGTAGGCAGTACTTTGTGCTGTCAGAAAATGTACAATTTATCAAAATTTTCAGTCGTGTAAAATTTGAAATTTATTTAAAACTAATGTTTGTTCCCTCATGCAGAGGATCCCTTAGCTGGATTTGGATTTATATAATTTTGAAACTTTAAATTCATTATTTTCAACTGTTAGGCTTATATTTTTTATGTATCTAACTTTTCGGTCTTAGTGTCACTGATGAGGAATGAATTTCCGAAATGTGCACATCTGGCACATCACAATTTACCTGGTATTTGTATTATATATTTACTACCCCTGAGCGGGTACCGCTGCTGGTGGAGTTAAACTCCTAGAGGGTATCCATAACTCAGTAGGCAGTACTTTGTGCTGTCAGAAAATGTACAGTTTATCAAAATTTTTAGTCGTGTAAAATTTGAAAATTATTTAAAACTAATGTTTGTTCCCTCATGCAGAGGAATTCTTAGCTGGATTTGGATTTATATAATTTTGAAACTTTAGATTCACTATTTTAAACTGTTAGGTTTAAATTTTTTAATGTATCTAACTTTTCGGTCTTAGTGTCACTGATGAGGAATGAATTTCCGAAATGTGCACATCTGGCACATCAAAATTTACCTGGTATTTGTATTATATATTGTAAAAAAAATGTTTACATTTTTTGGTTTAGTTTTTCTTTCTATGACCATTTATTTTGTTGTACTTATGGATGCCTTTTCTTATAATTCAATCATCCTAAAACTTTAAGTTTTAAACAGTATCACAAATGATAATTGTGTCAGCAATAAGACAACTGTTTCAACTAACATCAAAACTGCGATAAAATATGAAGTAAATTATTTCTTCTGCTAAGTAGATCTGTTTAAATTCAATATTTCTAGTAATAAAAAAAGAATTGTGGTTAAAAAATTGAAAAATGTTCTATGCACATATTTTAGTTGATATATTCATGAAATGAGAATTATGATTAAAATAAAATTAAACATTTTGTTGTGATGGTAACTTTTTTCGATTTAGAATTCACCAGTAATAACCAAGAGAAAAATAATTAGACAAAGGCTTACGTTTTCTGTTATCATGTACAAGATTTCTGTTCTATCAATTATAGCCATTCTTTACTGTTATCATATACATAATTTCATTTTTATTATTTATAGGTAAATTAATTATATATAATTAAAAAATCAACCATCGTTTTCTGTTGTTCTTTAGAGTTTTGTTATAATTACAAGGTATTACTATTACAAATAGAATTAGGATAAGAGAAAAAAACAATCACATTTTCTGTTGCTAAGTATAACTTTTCGGTTTCAATATCCAATAAAAATTGTGTTGGGGCATAAAACAACGTTCTATGTTAATGCGTAACTCTGTTTATGTTTAATAAGTTATAGCAATAACAATGTGAACTTGTATTTAGAAAGAAAAACAATGTTCTTTTTTGTGTTTGATTCTAGGTGCACATTTTTATTTGTCAGTTTATGAACTTACTACTGAGAAAGAAAGTTGTTCCGAAAATCAAACAACGTTTGTTATTGTTTAGTTGATACGTTTTTGTCTATTTGATTTGTCTACAATAATGAGTACTATTACACAGACGGTGATGAGAAACAAAACTATATTAACGGTTTTAATTTACAAACTCTGGAATTTGAATATTTCAGCATGCATTTAATTTAACCTAGAGCATATGAAACGTTTTTGTTGAAATAAATATAATACATAATGTTGTTGACAAAATTTAATGGTTAGAATATTTTGTTTTATTTATACTGTTTGTATGAAATATTTCTTTTCATTGTAAAATAAAACAGAAATTGGACTTATAGAATTTGTAGATATAAAATTGTTAAAAAGTGTATTACAAGCATTATAATACTTATGATTTGAAATGATTTTCCGAAATGTGCACATATGGCACACCAAAATTTAACAGGTATTTGCAATATCCGTGAAAATTTGGTTCATCTTCATTGTAAAACGATAAATGAATTATAAAACAAAATTGGTCGGTATACCAATGTGCACAAACTGTGCACCTTTGCTTGCTGATTTGTTTCTTAATTCATATGAATCGGAATTTTTACAGAACCTTGTCAAATCTGGAAAAAAGACTGTCGCTAAATCATTCAGATACACATGCAGATATATAGATGACGTTCTTTCTCTAAATAATCACAAATTTAGAGAATATCTATCCAAGTGGGCTTGAAATAAAAGACACGACAGACTCTCAATGATCTGCTTCATATTTTGACTTTTACCTCAATTATGACACCCATGAAAGGTTACATCTGAAGCTACACGACAAACGTGATGACTTCAATTTTTCTATTGTCAACTTTCCGATTCTTTGCAGTAATATCCCTGCTTCTCCTGCGTATGGTGTATATGTTTCACAGTTAATACGGTACGGTAGAGCTTGTGACCACTAGGGAACTTTCTGCAACGAAGCAAATTACTTACAATTAAATTGTTGACACAAGGATATTGCAAGCCTAGGCTAATCAGGGCCCTTAAGAAGCTTTATGGCCGTCATCACAATATTGTTGATAAGTATGTAGTCACTGTATCCCAACTTATAGTGGATATATTTGACTTACCATAGTTCTTTGTTCCTTTCATTCTCAAAATTGACTTGCACGTGACGGGTGTAGCTAGCTAGACAGGAGGTGCTTACCCTTCCAAAGCACCCGGCCTCACTTCCTTGATGGAAGTTCACGTGTATTACATATTTTGCCAGTTTGCAAAGTTTTTACTTTGTTTTTGGGATTGTGATATGGACAAGGACTGGTATGTTTGTTTTATTTAATCTAATTGTTTAGATTCAATGAATTAAACATCTAAGCTTTGGATATTTTAAAAAGTTTAAACTGATTTGTGGAATTCATATATATTTTCCAAAATGTGATTTAGGTGCAAAATCACTCAGTAGCAAAACTATTGTTGTCAAGCATTTGAAACAAAACATATATCACAATTCTAATGATCGAAATTGCTGTAAATAAGCCCAAGTTTGTCACAAGAATAATGGACGATCGGTATCCATTGTCGATACTCATGAAAGCTTGATAAATTTATTTACAAGATCAATACTTCAGTGCTGGTATAGGTAATGTAGAAATCAGTATCCATAAGATGATAAGAAAATAAAAAACGGAAAGGGTAATCGTTATTTACATGCCATTAAGGTAAGGCTAATACTGTTAAGGATTGCCATTAGAACGTTTCTATGCATTAATTAGGAATGACTTGTTTGTGAGTTGAAGTACACAAAGAAAGAAAGTAACAGGAGTAAGGGAACAACAATAATTTTTTTTAATATAAATGTATATAGGTTAAACTGAATTATCAAACAAAATAAGAAATCAAGAAAGAACGGGTAATTATATGTCATACTTGACAATGATTAAAGAAACAAAAACACAATCAAAAATGGTACATTGATAATTGCTATAATTTTACCTTTGGAAGGGCAAGGGGGATGAACAATGGTGTGGCTTTAGACGGCCTTTATGCAAAACACTGCATTATCTTGTAACTTATAGTTCATAGGAAATATTGAAATAAGTTTTTTTAAATAAATTTCATGCGCCTGAACAAAATACAGTTACAAAATGTACTTTGACTGTTTCGTGATGTTTATTGAGTTAGTCATTATGGATTCTTCAACACAACCTTCAGCGCATTCCAAGCAACTAGACGTCATGAATGTCAGATACATGAAATGAAGTCTGTCGGACACGCGATACACATTACTTTACTATAAATGCATCTTTAAATAACTAAATTTTAAACAGTCCAGCATTGTACTTTTTTTTCGTCTATGATCTAATAGACGAATTTTTTTGACCGTAGGTTTCCTGACAACTAGGTCGAATATGCAGTTTTGTGCCATATTTGTCGAACTTGACGTAAAGGAAAACATTTGTTTTCTTTATAAAAAAAAGTGAGTTGTTAAATATGTAGAATTAGTCTTAAGATGTGCAGTCATACATGATGATCGTGATGGCAGCAGCGAATTCGAGTTTTTTTAACCTGCAAGTGCATCATGACATTTGTGGATATTTTGCTCTGATGACAGGGAAATGTATCCCCACTCAAGTACAGGAACATCAACGGTTGGCTACCAGATGGAACAACTTTATTTTCGGCTTCTGTAAGTTGATGTATTGTTGATAGTGGTAACAACGTGTTACTGATTGATATTTTTGCACGGGTTAACATTTCCGCTTCGAACTAAGATGCCTCATTTTTGTCCAAACATATCTTGACCCTCCCTAAGCTAGAAGCTATCGATATTAATATCGCTATATTAGTGTAAGTTGTATCTCTCCGATGGGTTTGCATGTTTGCAATCTCCTTTTTTAAATAAATCTAAGTTATAAATGTGCGTACTACACACATGCTACCGAACGATTTATAAATGGTGGTGAAAATAGTGTGCAAAGGTATTGGCGGTTGTCATCGGCATCCAGCTGCATTGCATTGAGATTTATGCCCAGTTTAATACTCTCTTTTATGTGTGAAGTTGTATAAAAAAGGTTAATGAAATAAATATTGTATTTATTTTTGAATTTAATTAAAATTTGAATTTAATTATAATTTGAATTTAATTATTTTTGAATTTAATTATAATTTAAATTTATTATAAGGAATAATTGTAATTTTTTCCCGTCTATGGGGTCATAGACCTAATTTTTGGTGCACGCGTATGCATAAACCGCGAAGCGGTTAATGCTACGTGCACCGAAAAAAAAGGCCTATGACCCTATAGGTGGAAAAATATTACAATTATAATAATAATAATAATAATAATAATCAAGTAACGAAAATGAATCTGTTATTAAAAACAGTTTTACCAGAAATACAAAAACTGCATTATTTTACACCATTCATAATTAGAACAAATTAAACATTGATTATGATTTAAAGAAAACCACTAAAAAATGACAATTGTGCTTAAGTCATTTATTATATATTGATACTATTTTTTTTATTGTTTTTGCTTACATTTCTGCTAAAATGGCAGGGTTAAGTGTATCTAGTCGCTGATCTTTAAAACACAGCTGCAGTAAGACACAAACAGACATCGAACTGTGTATTTTTTTTAAAAAAAATCAATCAAGATTTGATATTAATATTTTCGTTGTCAAGAAGTGATTAATCTTATAACCTTTTCACCATTATATGTTTACACATTCTTGTCGATTACCGTAATAATATCAAAATCAATTCAGCAACATCGTAATTTGAATTCCATCTAATATATTAAGTTCATTATATTAAAAAATTTAAATTGTTCAAGATCATTTCCACACGCAAAAAGAAATTCCTTTGTAATGAAATGAAAAAATAGAGAACAACTTGTTAAGAATGATAATGGAAACCTCGTCTTTTACTTAGTATATTACAATTTATTGTATAATCCTTGACATTTTCATGTTTACAGCCCTTTTTGAAGATATCTGTCATCATTACAGCATAATAGGTATTAGTTTCATTTGTAAAATAATCTTTGAAGAACAAGGTCAAACAATATCTATATCTTCACTTTTTTCAATTTACTGCCGCTTTTAAGAGTTATTTGAATGAAATAAAAATTTCTAAATGTGTTGCGTTAAATGTTGTTACAACATGAAATATATACTTTTTGTATTTGCAATGAATAAGTAAGAAGTCATCTACCTGTATGAATAATGTTGACGAGGTTCCTATCATAAAATCAGAAAGGAAACAGCTTTCTGTCACTTTATTGTTACAGTTCCGATCTTACATTCTGAATCAAACTACAAATTAAAATTTCATTAAAATTTAACTTTTGGTAAAAAATAGTATTTTTCATCATATATCTTAAAACAATAGTTTGGAAAATAAGTAGCTTTAAATGTTTAATTCTCAGCAATTAAAAAATGTTATATCGATAACAAAACAAATTTTTAGACAGGTTAAAAAAGTTTTTAAACATATAAACATATTCAAATTTGTTAAAATTATTACCTTTTTACGTGAACAGCAGAATAAACAAGATATTTTAGATTGAATCACACCGACTTATGACATATTTTTTCTTAGCAAAAAGTGATCAATATAAACACGTACTAATTATTAAGTGACAACTATAAACGTGAGGTTTGATCAATATAAATGTAACAAGTACAAGTCTTTGTAGGTTAAGCTTATGTCAATTTAGGTCTAACCATTACTAGGATTTGATTTATCTTTACCATTATCAAAGTTTCTAATTGTCATTATATAAAGAGAAACTTTTCGTCCTAAAATCTTAGTTTTGTTCCTCTTGTAAGTTAGTAAGTCATGTCTAGAACGTTAAACAACAATTTCTTTATATTTTTAAAGTAAATATTTAACAATCTTTTTCTTGTTGAAGAAGTTGGTAATGTAGCATAAAAAAGTAAGAGCAATGTTGTATCTATCGTTATGACTATAATAATAATAATAATAATAATAATAATAATGATAATAATAAGGATTACAAAAACAATTATAAAAATTATTATTATTAATATAATTATTATTGATATTATTATTATTATTCGTAAACAGCTAAAAAAAACCATTTTATTTTGTTTATGAACATCTTCATAAAAAATAGATTTTAAAAAATAAATAAATAAAATAAAGGAAAAAAAACAGAATAGAGTAAGTTTTAGGGTAAAAAATAAACAACAAGTTTTTTGTCAATCAAGAACTTTTAAAACAAGAGGCCTATTGGCCTTAAGTCTCACCTGAAGATATGTCCAAAATTGTTTGCAAAGTACTATAGACAATATATTAAGTACAGAAACTTTACAAGTTTTCTCAAGTTGAGAACTGCCTCAAAACTTAATCAGAAATATCCAGTCGCATTTCACTTATAAGTAGATAATATAATATGCATGAAGTAACAATGCAATAAATAATTTCCAAATCATTTACAAATTTCAGTAAAGTTATGCAGCTATGTCCTTGACCTTTAAACATATATGACCTTGAACCATATATGATTGTCTTGTCAATACCTACAATATTCTAATATACATGCAAGCCTATACAAAACGTTAATAGTTTTCAATTTGTAGCTGTGACCTTCACTTCTGAACATATGACTTTGAATCATATATCAAAATGAATGTCATGTCAATACCTAAAATATTCAAATATACATGCCTATACTAAAAGTTAATTGTTTTCAAGATAATTAGCAATTTAATTTTTTTTTTTTTGCAGTTGTGACCTTGACCTTTCAACATATGACCTTGAACTATATACCAAAATGATCGTTGTCGCAATACCTACAATATTCTTATATACATGCCTATACAAAAAGTTAATAGTTTTCAAGATAATTGGCTATTTAAGTCTTCTTTTTTGCAGCTAAGACCTTGACCTTTCTACATATAACCTTAAAACAATATATCAAAATGACTGTCCTGTCAATACCTACAATATTCTTATATACATGCCTATACAAAAAAGTTAATAGATTCCGAGATATAGTGACAAATATATAATTCTTAGCAATTCCCCCACTCAGTGCTTAACCATTTCCCAATTTTAAGCCCATGGTTTACAAATGTGAAAATCTGAAACTAGTTGACCTAAGGATGTTATAAATGAAATTAATAAGGTATGTCTCTTGTTCATATAGAGATGAAGATTTTTAAAGTTTTTCACTATTTCACCCCTTACTGGACCCAAAGGGGACATAACTCCTTTATTTGTGCAAATCTGAAAGGGCTTCAATCAGGCATAACGGTTACAAAGTTTCATTAAATGTGGCCCAGTGGTTTTGGAGGAGAATATTAAAATGTAAAAAAGTTTACGCATGACGGAGGACGCACAATGGACGACGCACGATGCACGACGGACGAGGATGGATAGCAATAGCTCAGGTGAGCTAAAAACTTTTTGGTTTAAGCATAAAAGCCTTTATTCGTGATTGCGTAAAGGTTTTTGTCGTACGTATTTCACACATAGTTTTTTAAAAAAAGATTGTTTTTTAGGGTCATATCTGTCGAAGATCTTTGATAACTAGAAACTTTTAAACAGATTGCAACTTGTTACAAGAATTTGTATAAATTCAATTTTTGCAATATTCCAATTATTGTCATGTTGAATATTTTGAGGACCTAATTTGAACAATGTATTATGAAAAAAGAATAAATATTTTCCGTTTTGTAGTTCTAATAGTTCTTCTATTGAAATTTTAAAATGGTCTCTTTCTGAAAAAAAGTCTTTTGTCAATTAAAAGTTCACCTTTTCGAAACACAGAAAGTTTAAGAAAATGTTACTTTTAAAAAAAATGTAAAGATTTATAAAATTTTTATGTGTTGAAGTCTTTATAGTTTGGAAAAATTTAGAATTCTTCATTCAGCTGTAGTAACAACTACACTCTGTTCCCTTTAAATTGTAAAGCTAGCAAATGATATTACCTGACGAGCAAAATGAGAAAGTCAGTTCATGCGCATTACGATTTTCTTAACCCGCATGATTTCTCAGCGAGATACTTCCGAGTTATTTGTTTCTTTGTCTTACCATATTAAATGAAAGCAAGGATTTTAAAAGGCTCTGCATTTTGTATTGAAGCCGAGATGGAATTGTTTGCTGTCAGTTAATTTCTAAAAAACGCGTGCTTAATAACAGGATAAAACATGATACAAACTGCTTTGATTTCTCTTTTCTTTGCACGTGACGGATGTAGCTACCTAGCCAGAAGGTGTATACCTTTCCGGAGAGCTCGGCCTCACTTCCTTGATGGAAGTAAACGTTTATAACTTATTTTGCCAGCTTCCAAAGGTTTTACTTTGTCTTTTTGATTGTGATCTGTTTATTTTATTGAAACCTTGAAAAACTACTGCTACAGCAGACGTAAATCAGACAGGAATTTATATTTGGCTAGTCTTCTAGTCCGTCAAACATTTGTTGGGCATTTCTTTTTCTTTTAAAAATAACAATATAAAATGTAAAATTAAAAGTAACTTCATAGGGCAGACTTTTTAAAATATTTAACAAAAATACCTGTTTAATTTTACTGTGCCTTATGTGTACATTTCGGAAATTCATCTCTCATCAGTGAAACTAGGAACCAGACAAGTTAATAAATGTTAAAAGATAATCAAAACATTTGAAAATTAATGAATCCAAAGTTTCAAAATTTTACGCATACAAATCCAGCTAAGGAATGCTTTGCATGAGGGAACAAACCTTAGTTTTAAATTTATTTCAAAAATTGAGACGGCTGAATATTTTGACACAAAGTACATTTTTAACAGCACAAAGTACCGCCTACTGAGTTATGGATACCGTCATGGTAATTATAGGTAACCACATAACATTTAGCAATGTGCGTGTAGTCACACAATGTATGTACTATATACGCATTATTTGAAATCACTTAAAAATTAAGATGCCTGCCTTCAATTCTGCAGCAACAAATGTTTTGAATCCAACATTTTGACGTCACTACATTTTTTAAGAAATTCGAATGTAAACGAATTGCATGCTTTTAGCAATAAACAATAGTTAATGTTAATACTTGATCTTAAAAAATGTTTACCTGTGTCTCTTCACCGACAACCTATATGTTTTATGAAATGGTGATAATTTCATTGAGTTTTTATTATCAATGATAAAAAAGGAATACTGAAGTAGTTACAATATACAAATACATGCTACTTGCTTTTATTCTTAATAAATATATATGTATTTTAATACTAATGTGTCCTTTACTAAAATTGGGTATGGCAGAGTGGTACTTTCAAAAGGGATTTAATTGTTTTCTTTGCAATGTGTGTGTGTGTGTGTGTGTTTAACATATTTTTTATTGGCCACCTAGTCGGGTAACTATAAAAGAATTAAAGTTATTTCAAACGATGTAATAACGCTTTACCTTCAGAATGTATTTGATAGATTAAATATAAGCATTTTTCAGTATTTATTTTTTATTTTTAACGTCAACTTAAAATTAAGCTAAAGTTAGTGCATGGTTAAGTTTGCGTTTGTTCGTTCGTCGGTCCGTGTTTGAAATTTAATCTTCTTAATACTGTGTCAATTTGTTGTGAAAGGGTATGATGACCTCCGTAACTAAAAAAAGCAAAAGGTGATAAATGACCGTTTTTGTTTGAATTTCAATATAGAAAAAAGGCTTTTTTTATCTTTGTGCTGACTGAAAATGTCTACCCTATATCAAAATTTCAAGCCGTTTTACTTCTAAAACATGTTTTTACGTAAGATTTGTTCCCTCATTATTCCTTAGCTGGATTTGGATTTTATAATTCTGGAACTATTGGATTTTTAATTTTCAACTGTTTTGCTTATGTTTTTTGTCTATCAAACTTTTTGGCCCCAAGTGTCAATAATTAGGACTTTTTTCGAAAGGTACACATATAGCACAGAAAATTTAACCAATATTTTTGTTAAATTTATCAAATAATACATATTTGGGTTGTTTTAAATCGGATATGAAATAAAACACAAACAAACCAGCCCATGTTCAAATATAAACAAAACTTGGAAAACTGACGATTTCAGTTATACAAGTAAACTTCCATCAAGGAAGTGAAACCGGGTGCTCTGGAAAGGTAAGTACCTCCTGTCTAGCTAGCTACATCCGTCATGTGTGAAGTCAATTGATTATGTTTAAATTTAGTATTTAAAAAATAGATTTATAGTCATTTAATATATGTTAATTTATAAAATTAGATTTGATTATACTTATAGCGGAATATTCGACTAAAGTGTTATTATTAGCCCGTTCTTTAAATTTGCTCTAAAGGCTTGAGGCTTCAAGGCTTTATCTTTTTACCTATTTTTTGTAAATTATTTGCACCCAAACTGAATGAGTGTTTTGATAACCAGTTTAACTTTACATGCTTTTTGTAGGTCTCTTGTAAAATTTGTAATACTAAGATGTATGGAATATTTATATAATCAATATAAATCAACATAATCATATCAATATAAATATGGTAAGCCGTTTGAATTTACATTTGGCTTGTAATTCTACTTCTGTGTTGTAGAACTTTATCACCTGTCTTAATTTTTTATATTTATTTAAACTAAGGATTTATCCATCATGCAAAGCATTTCTTAGCTGGATTTTGGGAAATTAAGATTCATCGATTTTCAAATGCATGGATTACGTTTTTTATCCACAAAACTTTTCGGCACCTAGTGTCACTGGTAAGGAATAATTTTCCGAAATGTGCACATATGAAACATTAAATTTTAACAGGTATTTGTGTTAAATATTTACATAGACAATGTATTATGAAGGTTTGAGGATAAAGTGTAAATGATTATTTATATCCATAATTTTTATCATGAGTAAAATCCTATATATAACATATAAATGCTTCTTCTTTACTGAAATATTGAAATAATTAAAAATTTTAATTATATAATGTTTCAATAATTTATTATTAGCAAACTATATGCCCATCAGAAGTATTTTCAAGGACTACGGGAATGTATGAAAAAAGGTTTATATAAAACATCCTGCACGAAATATTCTCACCTAAAAAAATACAGATATCAGGAATATGTGTCCAGTGTGCTAGAAAGATAGTAAAATATATATAACTTATAATTTTTTCCATGTGCCATAATCTTGAAATGGTCTTTGAGTACTTGATACGTTATATTCAATCTTCTTACATTATTCTTTTTTAATGTTTGCCTTGCTAGATTGATTTTATTAGTCATTCAAATTATGTTTCCGTGATTGATAATCTAAATGTACAATAATCAGCTTTGACATACAAGATCAAGTTAAACAAACTTTCGTTGTCATTGGTAGCGATACTGATTTTTTAATCCGATCATCTGTAAACATATCAAGCAAAAAAAATTGAAAATAAAGTCTATTTACATAGTAAAGCTATTTATATATTTTATATGCATTCATACAGAGATGATTAATTCTTTAACTAAAGCTATCCGGTTAACTATAATCATAATAATAGCATTTAACAAGGCAAGAAGCAACGCAATAAAAAAAATCAAAATAATTTGAAAATTGTACGTGCAAAGCATGCATTTTGTAACATAAAAAAAACAAAAAATACAACGAAATCTTTAATAAAAACAAATAGTTAAGAACGACAAAAATGAAAATAGATTACTGATTCTTATTTTTGAGAAATTACTTCCAGGTAAAATGTATTAAAACTACTTATATTATATCATAGTCCATAAATATAGGAGATGAGCGTCCTGTCATAACAATTTTATTATATATTTAATATGTTGATAAGTAGTTTGGTAGTTGAAACATAGAACGGAGCTCTTATTGTATCTACTTCTTCCATTTTTATGTCTTATTCATTACATTTTTCTTCATTCAGTCAGTGTATCGTAAAATGATTAAGTTACAATATTGAATTATTGTGCTTAATATTGATTTTTAATTGACTGTTAAGGAACAGGTAAAAAAATCGATGAACTTTGTTGTGAAAAAAATATTCGATGAAAAAAAATTAAAAAGGAAATGAAAGCAAGAAAAACCTGATACGTTTTCTTGGTCATAATGTGAAAAATAATTTTGCTACTCATGTGCTATAATCAAAATGAAATTAAAAAGAATTAAAGCTACTCCACATTCAAGACACAGTGACTTTCTTAGATGTTCTTTGTTGCTTTAAGTTCATGCGTTAAGAAATATAGGGCATATTATTAAATCAATAAAATCCAGAAAATTAATTTTCAGGACGACTGCTTGTGTTCATGTGGAAGTGTATGTCAGCCGAATTGTTATCAATAAAAATTATACAATTCTATAAATGTTTACTGCTAAGTTTTAAGACATTTAATATATCTGGAACTTCCTCAACGGCAACATAGATAATCTAAAAGATTTTTACGGCCTGTCTTTTCACGATGGTGTTATTTTTATTCCATTGACCTCTTTAACTCATATTCAAGGAAGAATGTTTTCTATTTACACAATAAAAGTAATATGTTAAGGTCTGAAGTTGATAATATGAACTTGACAGTCAATCAATATCACGTCCAACAATACAGATAGATAAAAGCACAATAGAATTTATTCTTTCGCCTTAAATTCCAGACGTTTACCAAGAAACGCCCATAAAATTGTCCCATACATTTGTGGCAGTATGAATTCCGTTTTCTTTATTTTTTAACAACAGTTTTAAGCATTTTACAAGTGCAATGTTGTACATATAAATCAAGTGTTTTATAAGATTTAACAGTCTAGTCAGCTCAGTTTGTTGGTAGCACTCATACAAGAGTAAATGAGTAGATTCAGAGTTATAATTAAAATAAAACAAACATACCAGTCCTTGTCCATATTACAATCCAAAAACGAAGTAAAAACTTTGCAAACTGGCAAAATATGTCATACACGTGAACTTTCATCAAGGAAGTGAAGCCGGGTGCTCCGGAAGGGTAAGCACCTCTTGTCTAGCTAGCTACACTCGTCACGTGCAAGTCAATTTTGAAAATGAAAGGAACAAAGAATTATTGTAAGTCAAATATATCCAGTATAAGTTGGGATACAATGACTACATATTGTGATGACGACCATCAAACTTGTTAAGGGCCCTGATTAGCCTAGGCTTGCAATATCATTGTTTTTAGGGCCTTTTGAAAGAAGACATCTTAATTTAGCATCTCAATTATATTGAGATTACCTGATACTACATGCCCAGCTGGTTTATAAGTATATGGGGACGCTAAGCAAGAGCAGGTAGGTGGAGTAAAGATATGAAAGTTTAGGCACTGCAAAGTTTGTTTATAGTTGAATATTTTGGATGCAATGGGTTTATTGTAGGAGTAGGAGTAGGAAATTAAAGGTGGCGAGTTATATTTGAAATAAGTAAGGACTTTAGATTGTACCATTTTGTTAAGTAGTATATTAAAAGTTTTAATAGCATCTATGCCTTTGTTTGCATAATGTAATTTAAGAAATTGGCGACGGTTGTCGTCCTGTACATTGTGTTCCTGAGCGGGTTTAAATAACCTTTTATTTGATATTAGAAAAGTTTATATACCTTCGTATTTTATACTCAATCCTAATATTTTGAAATATCATACCCTCTTCTCTACCAAAAAATTGTCAGTTTGAATAACCTATGTAAATTTATAAGTATTATTAACGAGAGGGTCTCCCCTCCGGGTTAATTATGTTAATTGTGTTAATTATGTATATTGTAAATAACTCACGCATGTAAATTATATATGTTTGTTACTTATATATTCTCTATGTTGTAAATATACAATGTGGGAAATAAAGAACTTGTACCTGTCCAAAAACTCTTTGTACACCGACTCTACATGTTTTGAATTCACTCAGACTGCACGCAGCGTGGTTTTATTCCAGATATCTTCACGATCCTTGAAACATACTCACTAACAAAATTCATAGTGGACTATATTCATGGAAATATGTTTCCAGAGAAAAGGCACTGGAAAACAATAGTTCTCAATGCTAATCCTAATAAGGAACAAAGCTCTTGGAAGATAGAACCTCATCTGACCTGGACTTCCTACTGTTCCGACAAATACATAATATAGGTTCTGTAGCATCTGTATAGACTTTCCCTAACAATAAGTCCGAGTTAGACTTAGCTCGCTATATAGCTAAACAATGGGTCTTAACACCTAAGTATACAAACTACAAATGTTCTATATGTAACTGTGTATTTACAAACTTTTATGTTCACGTTGTATTTCAGTGCCGTAGTTTTGACTTTGTTTTGATGTGCTTTCCAGACTATTTCAGTATCAAACTTAATATAGAACTCAATGGATATTCTGGTGAGAGACTTTTCTGCACCTTACTTGGATTAAAACCAGTGTGTATTCAAAATGAAGAGGAATACCCTAAGTTTGTTGGACTGTGCTATCATTATTTACAAGCAATATCCGCAGCCTAGTCAGATCGCGTGAAATATATGTCGCCTTGTCAATCCTTACCATAAATACATAAACAGTATGTATTTATTTCTTAAAACATTGATGAAGTATCACTTAGTATATATGTGACCATTTATTTATTTATTTATTATGTTATATAAATTGTTGTAAATATGTTAAGTCATAATCTCGCTAACCTTTTAAATGCAATATCGGTTAAGTTTAAACTCTGGTGTATTAAAATCTGTAGCATTTTTTTATATGCATTATTCTTGTAACTGATCTATCTTTTAAAACCTTTTATACTTTAAGACAATTTTAGTCACAATAAAAATGTTGGTAAAATAAAGTAAAAGAAAAAGATACCTTTTTACCATTAATATTTATTTATTTATTTGCTCGCTTGCTTGCACAAGACGAAATATCATCTTTAAGCTAGCTTAAAGGTGGCTTAAAGATGGTTTAAATATGTCTTTAAGCCACCTTTAAGCTATCTTTAAGTTGCTTGAAGATGTCTTAAAGCCATCTTTAAGCCATCTTTAAGCACAGAAAATTATGATTGATAGAAATGAACATTTATTGCTTAATAAATTACTTTATTTATTTAAGAAGTAAAAATATGTGTTTTTATTTATAAAAAAAATTTATTTAAAAAATATGCAAAATGATATTTTAAAAAATTCATAATTCATATTTTTAACTGTCCTATATATTTTCAAATGTTTTTATTTTTAAAAAAAGTTTTTTTTTATTTTAAAAAAATTATACAAAATGATATTTTTTAAAAGTTTATAATTTATTTTTTATTTATTTTCCTGTATATTTTTACATAAAAAAGTTATATTTCATTATTTATTTATATTTCTTTTTGATTTATATTTTTTTTATTTTTGTAATTTATTTTTAAATTTATTTTGTCATTATTATCTTTATTAATTACTTCACATTATATCATAACTCAATGTGTTACATCTTACCAATATCACTTGTCCTGAGCGGGGCTGGAACTCACTATCCTTTGGTTGCCAGGCACTGCATCCTTATCCATTAGGCCACGGGGTAGGATGTATATACGGGACAAATGATTTATATAAACCTAAGGAAAGTGATCATGTGATCATTTCTTAAAAACCTCAGATTTTGAATAAAAAATATGCAAGTTTATGTAACTTTACTCCTTTTTTAATATTTCATTTTATATATTATGATAATTTTTTTAATTTTATAGAATAAATTAATCAATCTTTTATTCTAAAGAAAAATAAATCATTCATATATCAAAGGAAGGCAGGAATGTCAAACCTCACCTGTAATATACTTATTTATCTGACTGACAAAATCAGTTAATTAGATTGTAAATTCAGCAAATAGTTATTTTAAGACATTAATATGCATTTTTAGAATCTTAATCTAAGTACACTTCTGATGTTGAAATTGTTTTATTCATTTTTGATACAGAAAAAAGTTTTTAAGACTATTTTGTAAATTGAAATTGTTGATAATTAAAAATTCTATTTCAGTTTTTAATTGAAATGAAAAATAATATTGGATACACAGATACTTTCAAGACAAATAAAAATATTTAAAAAAAAAAAATAGAAATAAATATTTTGAATAACCTATCTCTAATAAGGAAGAAAAAAGAACGAATGAAGCAAAAATAAACTCGATGTATTATGACAGCAAAGATTGTGAATTAATCAGGGATAGCTTTTACGTTGTATGAGAGAGAGAGAGAGAGAGAGAGAGAGAGAGAGAGAGAGAGAGGGGGGGGGTAATGCCCTGTCAAATAAGAAGTTTATACATTTCTCTCGGGGATGGGGGGCATTACAGGGATCGAAGAAACTGAATGCCCATAGAAAACTACCGACAAGCGGCACGTAAACTGACAAATATTTTCAAACATTTTTAATGTCGTCATAATGTAATCTTTGTGATATTTTATTTAGAATATTCATAAATTCATAAATTTATAATATAACACCGATGCAAGTCAAGATTCTTTCACTTATTTCGAGGCGGTCAGTTCTGGGATGGTGGAGGAAACCTGAGTGCCCGGAGAAAACCACCGACCTTCGGCAAGCGAACTGACAAACTTTTTCACACTAGGATCTGTCCCGAGTGGGATTCGAACCCAGGCGGTGAGAGGCTTGGCATAAAGAGAGAGAGAGAGAGAGAGAGAGAGAGAGAGAGAGAGAGAGAGAGAGAGAGAGATCTGTATAATGCAATACCGAAATAAAAAGATATAAAGAAACAGCAGTAAAGAGAAATTATATTTATAAATAGCTTATAAACTATAGATTAATATTTATGTAAAAAAAGTGTCCTTGAATTATTATCAAATTGATATGTATAAGCGATTGTTAAATAATAATAATTACAAATCACGGGCCTGAATCTTTCGATGCAGATTTCAAACAACAAGTTCAAGGACGGTTTAACCATGATCCTTATTTTCACCCTAAATATAAGAAATTGAAATTGTAATAAACGTATGTTGAACATGTTGAAATGAAGGGTATTAATGTAGCGTTCACAGTCCTGTCGTGCATTTTTACTCTTTTAATTCTTATGTGTTTTTTTTAAATATTTATTTTGATTTTTTAGTGTCTTGAATTTAAAAAATTGTGTCATGTACACAATTGCGTGGACTTATTACCGAGAAAAAATTACCATTTCTGTGTAAAATATTATTCCAATTTAAAAATAAAACCTTTTATGGCCATGTATTTACTATTTAGGTTCAAAATAGAGGGTCATTCATGGTCAATTGATTGTATTAGGAATTTACTTGAAGTATTTTGTTTCCGAGAGAAACTATAAAAAGTTTGAGAATCAATCATCCATGAATAAAACACTTAAAAGTTATCCCATCAAACAAATCGGTTATTACCGATCTTTACAAGGTACACTACACCTATCATTTTCAGTCCTATGTGTTAATTAATTAATACTTTAGTACTTCTGGCACAGAATTAACAAATATTTCGGCTACATAAATTACGTTTGATCTTTCATTCATTCATCTATCCGTCTATCATTTCATTATTTATGTCATTATTTATTTATCCAACCATCCATTCAATTTTATTTATTTATTTATTTATTTATTTATTTATTTATTTATTTATCCATCCATCCATCCATCCATTCAACCATCCATCCATCCATCGTTATGTATTTATTTTATCATTTATCCATCCTTTGTTTATTTAAATAAATTATTTACTCAAAAAAACAACATGTCGTTGCTTAATTCTTCTATTACTTCATTTTATTTATTTATTTATTTATTTATTTATTTATTTATTTATTTATTTATTTATTTATTTATTTATCCATTCACCCGTCAATGCATGCATTCAACCATTTATCCACCCTTTGAATATATTTAATCATTTATCAATTTTTTATTATTTAATTGATTTATTGATTGATTGATTGATTGATTTATCTATTTATTTATTTATTTATTTATTTATTTATTTATTTATTTATTTATCCATCCATCCATCCATCCATCCATCCATCCATTCAACCATCCATCCATCCATCGTTATGTATTTATTTTATCATTTATCCATCTTTTATTTATTTAAATAAATAATTTATTTACTCAGACAATACAACATGTCGTTGCTTAATTCATCTATTACTTTATTTTATTTATTTATTTATTTATTTATTTATTTATTTATTTATCCATCCATCCACCCATGCATTCAACCATCCATCCATCCGTTATATATTTATTTAACAATTTATTTGTCTTTTATTTTTTTTAATTAAATTATTGATTTATATATTTAGACAATCAACTATTTATTCTTTTCTTCTCTCCTTTTCCCCTCTCTTTCTTTATTTTCTTATTAATTTATCCATCCATCCAATCAACTATCCATTCTTTATTTATTATTTTATTTATTTATTTATTATTTTATTTATTTATTTATTTTTTTTTTTTTTATTTTTTATTTATTTATTTTTTTATTTATTTTTCCCTTCACCCATCCATGCATGCATTCAACCATTCATCCACCCATGCATTCAACCATCCATCCATCCGTTATATATTTATTTAACAATTTATTCGTCTTTTATTTTTTTAATAAAATAATTAATTTATATATTTAGTCAATCAGCTATCTATTCTTTTCTTCTCTCCTTTTCCCCTCTCTTTCTTTATTTTCTTATTAATTTATCCATCCAATCAACTATCCATCCTTTATTTATTTATTTATTTATTATTTATCCATTCACCCGTCAATGCATGCATTCAACCATTTATCCACCCTTTGAATATATTTAATCATTTATCAATTTTTTATTATTTAATTGATTTATTGATTGATTGATTGATTGATTTATCTATTTATTTATTTATTTATTTATTTATTTATTTATTTATTTATTTATTTATTTATTTATTTATTTATCCATCCATCCATCCATCCATCCATCCATCCATTCAACCATCCATCCATCCATCGTTATGTATTTATTTTATCATTTATCCATCTTTTATTTATTTAAATAAATAATTTATTTACTCAGACAATACAACATGTCGTTGCTTAATTCATCTATTACTTTATTTTATTTATTTATTTATTTATCTATTTATTTATTTATTTATTTATCCATCCATCCACCCATGCATTCAACCATCCATCCATCCGTTATATATTTATTTAACAATTTATTCGTCTTTTATTTTTTTTAATTAAATTATTGATTTATATATTTAGACAATCAACTATTTATTCTTTTCTTCTCTCCTTTTCCCCTCTCTTTCTTTATTTTCTTATTAATTTATCCATCCATCCAATCAACTATCCATTCTTTATTTATTATTTTATTTATTTATTTATTATTTTATTTATTTATTTATTTTTTTATTTTTTATTTTTTTATTTATTTATTTTTTTATTTATTTATCCCTTCACCCATCCATGCATGCATTCAACCATTCATCCACCCTTTGAATGTATTTTATTATTTATCCATATTTTATTATTTAATTGATTTATTGATTGATTGATTGATTTATCTATTTATTTATTTATTTATTTATTTATTTATTTATTTATTTATTTATTTATTCAACCACCCACCCATTCTTTTCCTTTTTTTTTTTGCTTTTTTTCTTTCTTTCTATATCGATTTATCTATCCATCCATACATCCATTTATTTAAGTATCCATCCTTTATTTATCAATCTATTTATTTATTTTTAATTAAATTACGTTTTATTCAATTCGTTTTTTTTAATTTTAATTCATTTCTAATTATTTATTGACTTCAATAAATTATATGATGTTTCCGAGTAAAATTGTATTTTGCCGAGTCAATCAAACAAATCACTTGTAAACTATCTACTTGCATATCAAACCAGATTCATTTTGTTTTCCGTGATTTGTATAATCCGTTACATAGTGAACTACATAAATACTACTTGCACTGAACTAGATAATACCTTGGTTATCAAAAAAGTTACTTACCTGTATTGTGCCATGTTTAAATATATGTCAGTGTTTGATTTTATTCCAAATCCGATTTTTTAATTTATTTATTTATATATTTATATATTTATTTATTTATTTATTTATTTATTTATTTGTTTCCTTTTTATTTCTAATTTCTGTTTTAAAAAGACCATTAAATGATTAATAGATTTATGTTTTAATATCATTTGATACCATCTTTAAGCCATCTTTAAGCTAAATGGTGTAAAGGAGCTTAAAATTTCAGTGCCATTAAGCCATCTTTAACCCAGGCTTAAAGATGGCTTAAAGATGGCAGTGTCTTTAATTCACCTTTAAGCAATTTTTAAGCACCTTTACCTGCATCTTTAAGCATCTTTAAGCTCGGCTTAAAGGTGCTTAAAGATGCGATTCCGTCTTGCGTTGGTTACAACTTATTCAAGCTATCTATAATTTTTGTGACTATATGTATATGTATGTATTTTAATGTTACATGTGATGCAGGGGGATTGGTTTATATGAGTTTTACTCTTCTTCCAGAACCCATTATTGTACTTTTTCTAATATTTTCTGTAACTTTTTTTTAATTGAAATAAAAACTCTTTAAACTGAGACAACTCCTTTATTAAAAAAATATTAATGAAAAAGAGAATTGTTCATTTGTTAATTAACTGAACACTTGCACAACTCTGAACCGTTGTAAGTGATGTCATTTCTAAAAAATTCGATTTGTGTTATAATTTTTTCTTTAGTTATGTATTATATTCAAATATCATACTTTCTGTTCTTGTTTCTTGCCGTCGTGTGTCGTTTCTGTCAATTTCATATTTGCATATTTGAATTTCAGAAAAAAACATGCCAGCAGGTTGTTAACACGTGTGTGTTTTGTAATGCTGTTTTACCTGTTTATGTCTGAAAAATCAACAATTACTATATTCGTAGATAGACTATCAACACCTGTTGTTGATTTCTAGAAATATTCTTAATTGCATGTTTCCCAACGGTGACTTTCTTATTTTTTCATCTCAACATGCGTGTTTGTACATTGATGTGTTAGAAACCCCTACTAATAGACGAAGGTTTATTCAACTAGGATGATCACACTTCTTTGTAATGGTAAAGAAACGGCTTTGAATACAATTAGCACAAAAAGAAATTTTTTGTTGAATAAATCTGTTTCGCTAGGAAGGTTTTGCTCTGTAAGTACTTTTAAATATGTGTGATTTTAGAATCACGTGCAGATAAAATCACGTGTAATTAAAATCACGTGTAGGTACAACATCAATTAAGTCGATGTGTGTTTATCGAATTCAGAAAATCGATAATGACTCAGATTAAACCAATCGGCCGCATCAACATGCAACAATTCTTTAGATTAATAAATCAGACCAAACAAAATTCTAGTTGGTCTTGATAAAATAGGTAACCAAATTACAATTCCTCTCAAATTTACTTGAATTTTTTTTTTATTTTTCTAAATTGTAGAATTTAAAAAAAGAGTTACCAAAAACATAGATTTAAAATAACAAAAATATTTTATTATGAATATTTTTAGTATTCGGTCCTTTCACAATGTCTAATTTGTCATTTAGGCGTTTCTTCGTTACATACACCAGTTTGTCTTATTTGCGTTTGATAAATAATTTGATTGCAGTTTAAAGTAATTAAACAAAAGTTAAATGTAAATAAAATGAATAAAAACAAAGTTAAAACGATATCAGTTCCAAAACCCAGGAAGTTTGGTTTGACGCCGAAGGCAATGTTGAAATAATTTTGGTTACCATATGTTGTTAAAACAATATTTACTCTCTTTCACAATCTTAAAAAAGCCAAAGTAATATTCTTATTAGGATTTAACAATCATTTTTGATCTTAAAAATAAGAATGAAATTAAACAGTGCTGAAAAATCATCAGAATTGTAGGGCAACTTTAAAACGTTGGAGCATAATCTATAATCTACCAGAGTCAAAGCAAATGTTTAATAATTTTAATATGTACCTCTAAAATAACTTCTTATACCTAAAAAGCAACAGATCTTACAATTGTAATTTTGTTGATGTTAATTTAACTAAAACAACTTACAGAACCATTCATTGTCATTAATTTGCCTATTTTACTCTTCTTAAATTCAATCTTTATTTGAGTTTGTAATTTTTTTTATGTTTTTCTTTTGTTAACTTCCACCTGATAGGAAAAATGTTACAGATAATTGTTTGAATTTTAAAATATTCTACTCATTTGTTTTCTGTAAATTAACCATTGTAATGACACAGATAATACATCAGAAGTCACATTGCTTCAGCTTAATTCTTATTATCTAATGTTGTGATAAAAAAGAATTTAAACAATAAGCTATTGTCACCATGGTAACATTTGCGTAATATGTTAATCTGTTCTTCATTATTGCATTTTCAGCTTTATCATGTCATTCCAGTGGTTATCCGTCGGCTGTTTTATTTTTATTGAATCAATATAGTGTATGGACATTTTTAATTTATCCAGACAACATCGACAGAAAATGAATGTTTTGTTGCTCATGTTTTTAATATTTTTATACTAAATCACAGCTAGGTATGGTTATATATGACAATTGCTATCTTCAATTATTAAACAATTAGATATATTTCTGCTATAATATAACTAAAAGAATCTAAAAATTCATGCATCATCCAAAAGATATTGTTATGACAGAAGTTATTGAAATGATTCAGAGGAAGATCGTTGCTATTATCTATATAATCATGCACAGAAAAAGAAAAACTAGTTTTTTTTAAATATCCACACTGTTAATGAAGAAAGGTAAAGATACCAAACTCTGCGAAACAGTTCATTTCTCTTAACTAAATTTGAAGGAAAGGTTCCGAAAGTTTAACTGCTTTGGTAAATTTAATATGTTTGGCATATATGTAGGCAGTAATTTATGCTGTCAGAAAATATACCGTTTAGCAAAATTTTCAGCCGTCTTGATTTATTTACAACTAAGGTTTTTTTCCTCATACAAAGCATTCCTTAGCTAGATTTGGATTCATATAATTTTGGAACTTTAGATTCAGTTATTTTCAACTGGCTTAGTTTTTTTATTCATGGAACTTTTCGGCCCTTAGTTGCACTGATATAGAAGGTATAAACATACAAATTAAATGATGCATTTTTACATCGATATGTTATTGCATAAGGATGCAAATAAAATATATTTAATAAATAAAGCATTTCTTTCCCATAATTTGGTATTAACTTTATGGATTTAACGGCAGTGAACTATGCGTTCTTAAATTAAAACATAGGCTGTCGAACGACATCAATTGTTTATTCAAAATATTTAATTTGTAAAACAGCTTTGTTTTTAATTAGTATTATCATTGCTGTTATGCTAAAACATGAGAAATAATATCATTTGTACAAAACTTATAAATTATAGATTTAATTATTCAAACAGCAGTTCTGTTAACATTGTTAAACAGATTCGTATTTCATCACTGATTCCGAATCATATTCATGTGGTTAGCTGTAAAAACGACGAAAAATATTATGTGTGTCTAGGTCGTACCACGGAGATGGTAAAATGGTAAACAAGTATGACCTAGACGTTACAAGATTTCAATTAAATACAAAATCACAATTTCCTTTGTAATACAGCAAAAAGAGAACTATTGTTGATTTAGCTTCATTCCCATGACTGTATAACATCAGCTGCTAGTTTAGATTCAATATTTGTATTTAGGCTAAGAAATCTATCAAAAGACACCATGTACTTTTTTGTATTTATCGTTATGTTATATCACTGATGAATTTTAAAGCTTACAAAATTAGTTTTTTGTAAGGAAACAGTGTTTTTTCTTTGTAAATCAGATAAAACGATACTTCAAGGCAACTATGTCTCTATGTACATATTAGTTGCTTGTTTAAGGAGATTCCTTAAGATAATTTGTATCAATTGTGTACTGCCTTTTAAATACTGGAAAAAACAGAAATATTTGATTCTCTCGGGTATAATTCAGTATCAAACTTGCTTCATTTATTATTTCTTGTTACAGCATTGAAAAATGTTTATGTTTCACATATATTCTTTGATATAAAATTTTAAAGTTAAGTTCTAAAGAAAGTATAATGTAATTCTATTTAGATAAGTAGCAAATTATGTAATGATGATTATAGTTTTAATTCATTTGTTTTGAACTGAAGTCTACGTGATTTTATCATAGCAAAACCTGATATACCGTTGGGCTTTTGTTTACCGCTAAAGGTAAGGAGAATGACGAAAATTGGAACCAACTTTATTTGGTAACAATAAATCACAAACATACCAGTCCATGTCCAAATCATTATTTCAAAAACAAAGAAAACATTTTGAAAACTGGACTGGCAAATTTAGTGATTAACGTGAACTTCCATTAAGTGAGGCCGGGTGCACCGAAAGGGTAAGTACCTCTTCTCTAGGTTATTACACCTGTCATTTGCAAAGTCAAATCAAAGAATGAAAGGAACAAGGAACTATTTGGAAGTCAAATATACCCAGTATAAATTAATTTGATTCTATCAGGTTTAAAAATAGCCCTTAAAATTATCAACAATAGCAATTACAAAAAAATTGGTGGGTCACTTTGTTATAACTTTGTGCTGTCAGAAAATATACAATTTAGCAATGTTTTTAGTCCACCTAATTTTTAAAATTTATTTTAAACTAAGGTATGTTCCCTCATGCAAAGCATTTCTAAACTGGATTTGGATTCATATGTTTTTTTAACTTTAGATTCATTTATTTTCACCTGTTTGACGTATGTTTTTTTTATCTATCAAACTATTCGGTCCTAGTGTCACTGATGAGGAATGTTTTTCCGGCACATGAAAATTTAGCAGATATTTGTGTTATATATTTATTAACCTTTTTTTACCTTAAGTCATTTATCATTAACTGTTTTCTCTTGATGTATTTTGTCGTTTTAAACAGAATTTGCCAGGAAAATGTAAATCCCCACTACATTTTAAGTCAAGTAAGTCATAGACGTGAACTTCAATCGAGTAAGTGAGGTCGGGTGCTTCGGAAGGATAAATACCTCCTTTCCTGCTAGCTACTTCTAAGAAGTCATACATGCCAACTTGTACTTCATTGCGTTATTGCTTTAAATATAGAAAAAAATATATCACTGAAAATCATGTACATGGCCAATGCAACAAAGTACATAGCACAACTAAAGTTAATTTGCAAATGTTACACAAGAAACAAAATTGCTGATTACAGAACGAAAGCTTAAAGAACAATGAATTTAATGTTTAATTTTATATAATTGTAACATTGGATTTGCTTTACCATTCCAATTATCTATAACCACTAATGTACTAAAATGCAGATTTAGAAAAATTTAGAATTGAAATATACCTTATATTTCTAATTGCTAAATAAACTATCTTTACTTACAGTTCTATAAATAAAACACATACAACTAATATATAATTTTTAACGTTACATAACAAACATGCTTTTAGAATATAACGATTTTGTTTACTTATGAACAAACTCTTTTATTCAGTGTCATAATAATTATGATAAAGAACCAACAATCGTTATGGAACACATTTATTTTACTAATAACTTAGAGTTATTTCTAAAAAGCAAATAGAAATCAATCTTATTTTGGCATATAGCTATAACTTAAATGAATTATTTTCTTTGGAGTATTACGGAGAAATCAACACATCAATCTAACAAGTTTATTATCTATATTGCTGTAAGGAAAACTGTAGTTCAAGATCAGAAATGATTGAAGAGATTTGCAATTTAATATTTAATTTTTCTTTAACAAATTTCTTGATCAGTATATCAAGTGTTTTATCAGAATAAGGCTATACTAAATTTTATTCTTCGTTTACTGTGTAACGTTTTATGAAATCCATGCATTTTATTTTCATGTGATTTTAGTGATGTTTTAGCTTTTAATTGAAATAAAGTTTGTAAAAAGAACATATGTTTGGTCAGTTTTCAAAATGTTGCTTTTTTCCTATGGTGATTTGGAAAGGATATGTTTGTGTTTTATTTGTATAACTTTGGCGCCTTTCTTTGACATGAGAATAAAAGAGATCCCTTTTTGAATAAAAAAGACGTTAACCAGTCAAAAAAAAATGTTGTATTAATTATATATTATACCACTATCTACTTATTATGAAACTGACGGTCATTAAGGTCTATTGATTTTATAAATATAGAACACTAATTCATTAATAAAACAAACTATAAACATCATATTAATTTATTATTATTATAATAATAATAATAATAATTATTATTATTATTATTATTATTATTATCATACTTATTAATATTATTGTTGTTGTTGTTGTTTCCTTACATAAGAAAATTCTGGTTTTAATGTAGTTTTCTTAAAAAGCTCTTAAAAGGTCGGGAAATTTTTATCCATAAGAAATCTGCAAAATGTTTCAATAGTTGTAGCTCGAGAAATGAGATAACGATGCTGTTATGCCGCAACATTGGATGTAATATGAAAATAATTTCAAAAATTTATATTTCGTGTTTTTAATACAAATAATAGCAAAAGCAAATCTATAACGAGTTGGAGGTCCAGATGGGGAAGTTCCCGAGGATTTATCGCGTTTGAGATAAAAAATTCTGACCACGGTAATTGAGTAATTGATTATTTTTCTCGAACATAATATATAAAAAAAATACCGGAATCCTTATAATTACGATGCAAGATTTTGCTAGCAGATGAATACAAGCCACGTAACAAATAACGTTTCACTCATAGTCGAATGTTAATCTACGCGACAAAACAAAACAACGATTTTACTCTGTGTATATGCATCATTTAGTTAATATATAACACAGAAACCAGTTAAATTTTGATGTGCCAGATGTGCACATTTCGGAAATTCATTTCTCATCAGTGACACTAAGACCAAAAAGTTTGATAGATAAAAAACATAAGCAAAATCGTTGAGATAAAAATAAAACAAACATACCAGTCCTTGTCCATATCAAACAAAGTAAAAACCTTGCAAACTGGCAAATATGTTATACACTTATAATTCTTAAGTTCTAAAATTATATAATTCCAAATCCAGCTAAGGATACTTTGCATGAGGGAACAACCCTTAGTTTTAAATAAATTTCAAAATTTTAGACGGCTGAAAACTTTGTTAAATGGTACATTTTTATTTTGCTAAATAGTAAATAATTAAAGGTATTTTTTGTCGTTTTAATATAATTTTCCTCCTACATTATGACCCTTGCCAATTGAATAAAAAATGTAGTAGCCGTTTAACTGCGATAGACTACACGTGCGCACGCGGGGAGCAATATGGAATAATTATCGTAGCACCAACTCAGTGAGATAAATTTATCACATATGCTAGAATTACGTTAAATCACATCAATATAAATTCAAACATATTTCACAACATAAAACAAATAATAGAAGCTTAGGGTAAGGAACGATCCGGTTAAAATTTCATGATTACTCTTCAGAAGCACCCGATATCGTTTTCCGCAGATAGTCCACGTGTTTTCCAGTTTCAAAACATTTAGTTACTCTAGTGTGTTTGGGATTGTGACTTGGGTATGGACTGGTAGGCTTGCGTTTGATAAATTATAAAACTGTCTTTGAACATTTTAGTTTAATAACATACATTTACAAATGGTGACATTTTCTAAAGCCGATAAAACATTTCAGAAAAACAAGATACAGATAGTACACAAAAGCATTACAAATCTCAAAAATATCCAAACAATAATTGTAATCATAATATTTGTATAACATATTTATTGAACACTGACTATGATATCGTCTTATAGTCATGTGTAATTGTAAAATTGACATAGACCAATTTGGATATATGGACCAAATGATACTAACAACATGCATGCACTCATACAGATATTACTGTCTGATCTGCCTTGACCTTCTTTCTATATAATATATCATAATGGCTCTTTAAACAATGTTTTATAATGATGTTTGTAACGCAATAAAATTGAAAAATGATGAAATTTGAAGATTTAGGAGATTTGGAGGAGTTGTGATTGTAACGGATAAACACATAAAATATATTTGAAAAAATGTTTATCAACATCCGTATATCTTGAATAACATGTGTCTAATAGAACAAGTGTTATCATTAATTAGAACAAATTGTGTTTATTTTAATCTTTTTGACCATTGTTGTCCTGATTTTATTCATTGTGAAATATCAATTGCTACCTGTTTAACAAGAAAATCCAAATTAAGGGGCTTTAAAACAAGTCTGGTGTGTGTGTGTGTGCGTGTGTGTGTGTGTGTGTGCGTGTGTGTGTGTGTGTACTTTACATATAACCGTTTAATTGATTTTTTTCTTTCTTTTAATTTTTCAGTTTGTTGTAGGGGATCCTACTTGAAATATTATTTGACATTTGCGTTTATATAATTATATTTTTTTTAAGATACAAAAAGTAGTTAAAATTTTAAACTTTTTTTTATAATCATGTCTCATGAAAGACAATTTAAAAAGGTACATTCATTTAAATATTTAACAATATTCAATAAAACAAACATACCAGTTCTTGTCCATATCACAATCCCAAAAACAAAGTAAAAACATTGCAAACTGGCAAAATATGTGATACACGTGAATTTCCATCAAGGAAGTGAGGCCGGGTGCTCCGGAAGGGTAAGCACCTCCTGTTTAGCTAGCTACACCCGTCAAATACAAGTCAATTTTGAGAATGAAAGAAACAAAGAACTATGGTAAGTCAAATTTATCCAGTATAAGTTGGGATACAGTGACTACATACTTATCAACAATATTGTGATGACGGCCATTCAACTTTTTAAGGGCCCTGATTAGCCTAGGCTTGCAATATTCTTCTGTCTACAATTTAATTGTAAGTAATTTGCTTGGTTACAGAAAGTTCCCATAGTGGGAACAAGCTCTACCGTACCGTATTAACTGTGAAACATATACACCATACGCAGGAGAAGCAGGAATATGAATGCAAAGAATGGGAAAGTTGACAATAGAAAAATTGAAGTCATCACGTTTGTCGTATAGCTTAGATGTAACCTTTCATGGGTGTCATAATTGAGGTATAAGTCCAAATATGAAGAAGAACATTGCGAATCTGTCGTGTCTTTTATTTTAAGCTCACTTGGATAGATGACATTCACATATTCTCTAAATTTGTGATTATTTAGGGAAAGAACGTCATCTATATATCTGTATGTGTAGTTGAATGATTTAGCGACAGTCTTTTTTCCAGATTTGACAAGGTTCTGTAAAAATTCTGATTCATATGAATAAAGAAACAAATCAGCAAGCAAAGGAGCAAAGTTAATGCCCATTGGTATACCGATTGTTTGTTGAAAGATAATATTGCCAAACACAACAAATATGTTGTCTATCAAAAACTCTAACATTTTGTTGATTGTATCTTCAGTATATTTTTGTTTGCAGTCTGTATGGTGTTTTACAAAATAACCAGAATCCCTGTTGAGCACTAGATATTTATATCTTGGTTTACCGTTTTTGTAAAAGAATAAAAAGTGAATGATTTGTTTTAGACGTTCTTTCAATTTAGCATGAGGGATAGTGGTGTAAAGGGTAGAAAAATCAAAAGTTTTTATACTTTTAACCGAAGATAGAGTATTAAAGACAAAATGGTCAAGTAGTTCTTTAGAATTTTTGAGAATCCACATTTGGTTGATGCCAGATGTAGAATAGACTCTATCTGAATAAGTCTGAAGGCCATCTTTGACGACTGTCAAAATTTGTGTTAGAATTACTGATAATGATTTAGAAGTACATTTAGAGGAACATGCTTTATATCTTTCCTTGTATGGATTTTTGTGCAGTTTTTGAATCCAATACAAGTAAGGCAGGTCAAGTTCTTCCTGTTTAAAATTGATACCAAAAGACTCAAGGCCTCCCCTATGATTGTCACGAACTTCCTCTTTTGTAAAATTAGTTTTGGTATAAGTAGGATTCTCTGATATACTATCTAAACCAAGCTATCTAATTTTAGTTAGACCAGCAGTAATACTACAATAAGTTTTAATATCTGAAATTCTATCAGTTGTCAACGAATTTTCTAAGCAAATGTAAATATGACATTTTACATTTCCATTCATTTGATATCTGCCTTAAGAGAAAAGATGCTGGAAACCGATATCATATCAAATACGCAAACTCTAATACATTGAAATTACACCATGAGGTTATACTTAATATCAATTCATCTATAACACTCAATTGTAAATTAAGTTATTTAATTTCCGAAAAATTTTATTCCCTAATGTCTCTAGTGATACTTATAAAAATAATTTTATGGTAAAATGAACCGATCGAATTGTAAATTTCAAATCTTTACAATCTTTTCACAGAAATAAAGTATAAAAATTCAAAACTATATCAGAAAATAATGTTTCCTGAACATAACAACTAAGACCTGAATCACCAGTTAATGGCATGATCAAAACAATAAACATAAAGTAAGCTCCCACTGCGTTCGGCCGTTATGTTTTAACTTTTTAAATTGTACATGATACATGCATATTTTGGAACCTATAAAATGTATGATAATTAAAATAAAACAAACGGACCAGTCCGTGTCCACATCACAATCCAAAAAACAAAGTAAAAACATTGCAAACTAGCAAAATATGTAATACACATGAACTTCCATCTAGGAAGTGAGGCCGGGTGCTCCGGAAGGGTAAGCACCTCCTGTCTAGCTAGCTACACCCGTCACGTGCAAGTCAATTTTGAGAATGAAAGGTACAAAGAACTATGGTAAGTCAAATATATCCAGTATAAGTTGGGATGCAGTGACTACATATTTATCAACAATATTGTGCTGACGGCAATAAAACTTTTTAAGGGCCCTGATAAGCCTAGGCTTGCATTATCCTTGTGTCAATGTAGGAAATGTTAAGGGCAGAAATGTATGGTAAAGCTTGTTCCCACTACCAGATCTTATCAATGACGAAAGCTGCTTACAAATAAATTTTTGATGTAGGGATATTGCATTCTAGACTTATCAACCCTCTAAAGTTTGTTGGCTCTCATCATGATATTGTTGAGGTTGTTGTTACGTAGTTTTACTGCACGTCAGGAATCTTTCTGCTATTAGCGACGAAAGCAATCTCTACGGATAAATCTGATAATCTGACCTTCTAAGGCCGAATGTCAGGCGAGCGAGCAATATCAAATATTTTGAGAACGAATGTATTGTCGAGCCGGGGTTTCAATTCACTACCTTCTAACAATGTGGACCCTCTACCATTGAGCCACGGAGGCGGACTACGATATAATTTCAAAGTGTGATGTCGCTGTATACAGTTTGGATACATTTGGAGTTCATTTGTTCCATGTTCCTTTTGATTTTAATTTTTATTTCAGACACGGAGAGTGCAGCTAGCTAGATAAAAAATTCTAACACTTCCGAAGCACTGGCTCTAAATTTGGTGACATTGACTTGTCCAGGTGCCGCTGCTGGTGGAGTAAAACTCCCCGAGGGTATCCATAACTCAGTAGGCAGTATTTATAACTGTCAGAAAATGTACCATTTAGCAAAATTTTCAGCTGCCTTAAATTGTAAATTTTGTTTAAAACTAAGGTTTGTTCCCTCATGCAAAGCATTCCTTAGCTGGATTTGGATTTATATAATTTTGGAACTTTAGATTCATTAATTTCAAACTGTTTGGCTTATGTTTTTTATTATCCAACTTTTCGGTCTTTGAGTCACTGATGTGGAATGAATTTCCGAAATGTGCACATCTGGCACATCAAAATTCAACTGGTATTTTTGTTATATATTAACTAAATTTTTCAGTTTTCATAGTTTTTCCTTTCCTTTTAATTGTGATTTGAACATAAACCAATATGTATGCGTTTTATATTTAAAACACTAAATTAAGTTATAACGGAATGCATTTTGTAAAAAAGACATCTTCTTTTTTTAAGAAATTATCACCATAATTTTTTTTCATTATTATTTAGCTATATTTAAATTCTAAGGCTTTTATGAATACGTAACAAAAAAGCCTGATTAATTTTAATGTGCCATACGTTCACAGTTGGGACATTTACTCTTCAACAGTGACACTTAGGGCCAAAAACGTTAATCGATAAAATGTTCAAAATATTTGAAAATAAATGAACCCAAAAATCCAAATTAACGAGTCCAAATCCAGCTAAAGAATGCTTTGCATGAGGGAACAAACCTTAGTTTTATATAAATTGGGAAGGCTGAAAAGGTACATTGTCTGACAACATTAAGTTATGTATACTCTCGGCGAGTTTTACTACACCAGCAGCGGTACGCGCTTGATTTTTAGTATACAGTCACAAACATTCGAGTTAATGTCTGAATTACAATTCGAAAAACACAAACATACCAGTCCATGTCCAAATCACAACCTAAAAATACAAACAAATCAGTCCATGTCGAAATCACAATCCTAAACACAAACATACCAGCCCATGTCCAAATTACAATCCAAAACACAAACATACCAAGCCATGTCCAAATCACAATTCAAAATACAACATACCAGCCCAAGTCCAAATCACAATCCTAAACACAAACATACCAGTCCATGTCCAAATCACAATCCCAACACACAAACATACCAGTCTATGTCCAAATCACAATCCTAAACACAAACATACCGGTCCATTTCCAAATCACAATCCCAAACACAAACATACTGGTCCATGTCCAAATCACAATCCTAAACACAAACATACTGGTCCATATATAAATCACAATCCCAAAAGTTAACCAAACACCAGCATAAAAGTCCATGTTCAAAACACACTTCCAAAACCATATAAAACACCAACATAACAGTCCGGGTCTAAATCACAATCCCAAAACCAAATTTTGAACTTTAAAAAATAATTTTCACAATGTAACAAAATGAAACAGTAAACGTTTAAGAAAAAGGAAAACATAAAACATATTTGGACCACTAATTATTATTATATATAATTTTATGAATATGATAGCCTTGTAAGAATGTAATGCATAAAACATAATCTTTTATTTCACATAGTCTTAAAAGGGAGAGGGAATGGCTTTTATGTGTGACATATGATATTATTGTTATCAACAATTTATCTATACCGAATATCTATTATTACAAAGACTAAAATAAATTGGTCTAAAATAAGAGTCTATTAACATTGTCCATTAGAGGCCATTATTTATATTACATAATCAAAACCGTGACGTTTTTATATTTATATTTTACTTCTTTAATACTTTCATGGCGTTTTAAATCTAAATGCACGGCGATAATCATCTATAAATATCAACAGCATGTTATATTACACACGAATTCTGTTATAACACAGGTTATATAAGGATTATTATCCTGCAACATTTTAATAAGATTTTTATTTAATACAAATACTGCTCATATAAGGGTTTAAGTTTAAAATTTAAAAACAGATGTAATTAAACAGAAACATACCGGTAAATGTTCAAAGCAATCTCTATAGAAAATGGCAAAATAAGTTGAACACGAACTTTCATCAGGTAAGTAGGGCCGGGTGCTCTTATTAATCCTGTTGTAACAATCGACCCAATAAAAAAATGAATAAATAAATAAATAAATAAAAAAGCCAAATAGCTATTGTGATAGAGTTGGAGACAAACATTTGTAAGCTCTAGATATGAAAACTATATATATGTGTGTGTGTGTGTGTGTGTGTGTGTGTGTGTGTGTGTAAACTATATATATATATATAATTATAATCAATTCAGAGACTTTATCACAGCGAACTGGAAACGTTTTCTAGACGATTGATTTATCATCTGGGATTACGATGAATCTCGTCTAGCTGATTACAGTCAGATGTTAAATGAACTTAATCCAAACATAAAATTCACGAAAGATACAAGTGAAAGAAAAATACCATTTTTAGATGTTCTTGTCGAGAAAAAAGAAAACGAAATATCTACCGATATCTATTTCAAGCCAACGGACACACGCCAGTATTTACATTTCGGTTCATGCCATCCAAGACATACAAAAAGGTCAATACCATACAATTCAGCCAGAAGAATTCAGCGATGAAGATACAAAAATACAAAGTTTGGAAGAACTTAAAATTTACCTTCTTTCAAGACTTTATCCACAACAAATAATCGAAAACGGGATACAAAAAGCATTACAGATAGAAAGGAGAGAACTCCGAAATTCACAAAGACACGAAAACGCCGAAACAAATATTTTGCCGCTAGTGACAACCCACAACCCGCGAAATAAAAATATTACACCCACAGTCAATCAATTAAAAGAAGTAGTAAAACAAAATTTAATCACCAAAGAAATCTTCAAAAATTCAAAATTCATGAACAGCAAAAGACAACCAAAAAACTAAAAAGATTACTTTGTAAATCAAAATTTGCGGGAACAATTGATTTATGTTTGACAAAATGTGGCGACCCAAGATGTGGAACATTTGTGCATTTAAAAGAAGGGAAAACTTATAATTTCAAATGCAAAAAATTCAAAGTGAATGCAAACATGTCTTGCAAATCTCAAACTATAATCTATGTGATTTCTTGCCCGGGTTGTAATAAATTTTGTATAGGGGAAACGGGTTCAACTCTTCGCCCTCGAGTAAGAGTGCACAAGCAACATATAGATAAACCAGAATACAGAAAAATAAAATAAAGTGAACATTTAGATAATTGCGGAAATTTTTTTTTTTTTTTTTATAATTCCGTTTTACAAATGCAATTAAAAGAAACAGTCTAATATAATTATCTGCCATAATAATGACGTCATCGTATTGTTTTAATGTCGAATTTTCTAATTTTCGTCATCACTATTTACTTTGTTACTTAAGGAATAATTGTAATTTTTTTCGGTAAATGGGGTCATAGACAGAATTTTTTGGTGCACGCGTATGCCACGTGCACCAAAAAATTAGGTCTATGACCCCATAGACCGAAAAAAAATTACAATTATTCCTTATAATTAAATTCAAATCATTATTAAATTCAAAAAATAAATACAATATTAATAACATTAACCTGATCTTTTTATACATCTTCACACATGAAAGGGAGTACGAACTGCGCATTTATCTCAATGCAATGCAGCTGGATGCCCATAACTATCGCCGGTATTTTTGCACGATAGATTCACCGCCATTTCTAAATCGTTCGGTGTGCATGTTTTTAGTTCGTACATGTATCACTTGCATATATTTAATTATTTTCAAACGGAGCTTGCAAACATGCAAACACATAGGAACGGTACAACTCACACTTATTGCCCGCGACTGTGCTTTAAAATATCAATGAAGATGGCTTCAAGCTGATGGAATGAAAGATATGTTTGGACAAAAATGAGGCATCCGAGTTAAAAGCGGAAATTTTAACTCGTACAAAAATATCAATCAATAACATGTTGATACCACTATCAACAATACATCAACATACAGGAGCCAAGAATAAAGTGGTTCCAGCTGGTAGCAAACCGTTGATGTTGCTCTACTCCCTGTCATCAGCGTAACATACCAACAAATGATATGATGCATCTACAGATTCACAAAACTAAAATTCGCTGCTGCCATTCCGGCCATCATTTATGACTGCAGATCTTAAGACTAATCCTAAATATTTAACAACTTTCACGTTTTTAATAAAGAAAACAAATGACACCGTTTACGTCAAGTAAGACAAATATGGCGGCAGACTGAATATTTGACCTAGTTGTCAGGAAATTAACGTCAGTGACACATGGCGTGTGACGTATGCGGTCATAAAAAAATTTCGTCTGTGAGATCATAAACAAAAAAATTTTCAACACTGGACTGTTTAAAAATTTAATTATTATGTTATGAATGTTTCTATGTAAAGCGTCTGAAGATGTAATGAAAGCGCTAATGCTTTACAAAAGCGTTTTGTATTTATTCATTTATACTATTATATTCTACCAGACACTGAGAAACTAATTTATATATATATATATATATCCCTTTATAAATTGTCGCACTACTTTATGAACAAATGAAATAAGGAAATTTGTAAAACAAAAAAATTTAACAACTAAGAACTTACACAAATTTAGATTATATCATGCGAGACCGTGTTGAAAAAAAAAAAACAAAAAACATCGCATATATGAGGTACTCTGATAACTTATAGTGCGCTGCATATACACTTCAAAAGTGACGTTTTACAAACAAGGAAAATTGAAATTTGTAAAATAAAAGCATGTTCTAAAAGCAATCAATGCATCAAGACAATAATATACTTTATTGATATTAATGACAATAAAACAGAAGACAAGACAGAAAAAAATATAAGAACCTACTGAGTTTGGACCAGCACCAGAATAAAAATTCGTCAGTGTGATTATAAGATTGATTTAGCGTATTTACAAAAATATTTGATTTGGTAAACGGTTAACGGCTAGGTAAGACTCTTGTTTGCACAATTGATTATGGTAAAATTTGTTTTTTATGTTTACATCCTATCACAATTTTTTTTTTTTTTATTATTATTAAAATATGGATGAGAATAAAACACATTTAAGTTTCATTATATAAAGTAAGTATTTAACAATTAGAAGCAAAAAAATATCTCTTTAACGTCTGACATGAAAAAAATACCATAAATATCTTTTTAACGGCTGGCACGAATAAAGCATAAATATCTCTTTCACCTCTGACACAAACAAACACAAACGCGAAAGGCGTTGCTAACCAATCCGGATCGTTTGGCCTCACTTTCTTTAGGGAAGTTTGTCCATTTGTTTTGGGACTGTAACTTTGACACTAACTGGCATATTTGTATTTTATTACTATTATTACTACAACACAAGGTGAACTCTTTAACGTGTTTTTCATAAAATCCATTTGATAGAATAAAACAGATAGAACGTACAAGATATACTGTGTTATAATAAAAACTTCCCAGTCTATAAATAAATACATTTATTATTACAAATCGGTTGTTTTGTCCTGTTGAACAGGGTAACTTCCCTTGGTGTCGCCGCTTACATTAAAGTCAAATTAGACAAAAGATTGACATTTAACATAACATGAATAGAATGATGTCAGCAACCATAGCTATTGTTGTAAAATTGAAATGCAATATCATATAAATTTGATACATAGAACACAGCAATCGAAGAACATTTTAATTCAGTGTCTAATTGCAGTTTATCTTATATTGTATCCTTAGTTCAAAATCTATTAAACATATTAATGTGTATTTTGTTACGTTTAAGTTATTGCCGGGGGAATTGACATACTAACAGATACCAGACAACGGCCGGGGAATATAGGTCAAGATCTGTAAAACCAATGCAAACCATTTTTTTCTTAAATAAAAATCATAAAATGTTGCACAGAAATGTTATCAATTTAATGTTTCGAACAAAGGGAAATTTTAAAATGAAGCAACGTTTGTATTTTGCATAGATGATTTGGGATATATGTGCATTTTTGTTAATAAAATATTCATTTTTTATTTTATTTCTTTCACCTAATATAAACATAACAATAGATGTAGCAACTGAAACAATTAACACCTTATACTAATGCAGTAATAAATTGTAAATAGGATACTATTATTTCTTTGATTAAAATAAAAATTGTTACGGTTTAAAAGTTAGGAAATCTTTTTCTATTTTAAATATATTTTAAAACGTTTATTTAAAAAAAAACATTTTATTTCTTTTCTGACATTTCAGTGCTTTGAAGTTTTCTAGTTTTGTTAGTATCAACGATCTGCTCAATACAATAAAGTTCAATAAAAATAACAATTTCTTTATAAATTATGGTCAAATTTCCAAAATTCTGCACAATAGTGTAGCACAGCTGTATGAAAATAATTACAACACTGATTCGATTAATTACGAAAGCGAGATGTTAGGATTTTCCTTGCACCCGGCCTCACTCCCTTGATGGAAGTTCACGAGTATAACTAATTTTCCAGTTTTCCAAGTTTATCTTTGTTTTGGGGATTGTTAGCTGGACAAAGACTGGTATGTTTGTTTTATTTCTAACAACCAATGGGTTAAAATCCGGTGCAAAGCGTTTTCAGGTCAAACATAGTAAAATGCATAAACGGTGCCGTCGGTTAAGATGCTCCATCAATGAAAAAGGAATCTGGAATCATTCAATATATATATATATATATATATATATATATATATATATATATATATATATATATATATATATATATATATATATATTATATAATCTACTCAATAATCCATGTAATACGGTCATACAATAAAAATCGTATTGAATGAGTGTGACTTCATAAAAGCGTGTGAATTAGGTTATATCCTTACAAACTACGCACGGGTATTTACACGGCGGATTCCAAAGCATTTTTGCAGGAACAGTCACCGGAGGAAACATTCAAATACATATTTGTCAAAACAAATCACCAGAAAAACGGGCCAGAATAATCATGGATAGCGATTCCGAGTAACACGTGTCTGTAAATCCTTGTCCAGGTTGTTGACATTCCAGAGTGCGCGCGCTATGACGTCACACAATTGACCTAGTTCACAGTGGCACACTGTTTGTTGATTCATAATTTAAGCTGATACTTTTGTACTTTTTGCTAAAAAGGAGATATATTGTATTTAAATTGAACATGTTTTTTTTTTTTTTTTTTGTATCCTTCGGACAGACTATTGTTTACTTATAATATTTCAACAGGATTACTTTTGGCGCATGTACACGGTAACGTAAACTTGTTGTGTATCGGTTTTCTTATAATGAGAAGACAAGTTTTAAATCTGTGAAAAAGTGGTTTTTATGGGATTATATAATAAACAGAATCTTGCATAAAAAATTATTCAACTCGTTTAATAAATTCAATATTACATAAACACCCATGCAAGATCCTCTATATATCGTTCAAACACAAGCATACTGACCCATGTTCAAATCACATGTACAAAAGCTTTAAAAACTGGCATCAATCAGATACACACGTGAGGTTTGTGCAAAGAAGAGTAAGTAAAAGTAAGAGTTACCTGTCTTGTTAATATACTATATATTTTTTGTATATTCACATAAATTCACATCTTTTTATACGTGTTTGGTTTATTAGCGTTTTAGCTTATTTCGTTTTTTTCTGTGCTTAAAATTTAAAGCCAACTTTTTCTTTTTTTATTTACGTAATTGAGTGTTCATTTTACTTTATCTACAAAACGTCTAAGTGCTGACACATTTCTGCAATATATATTGATAAAATACAGATATGCTTAGGAAAGATCTAGGACATGTCAAGATTTGATTACTCTTAAAATGGTATTGTGCAAGAATTATAACCTTTTAGTTTATTGCAACTAAATACATCTTCTTAAGTACAGAAAAGGTTTCATAAAATTGACTAATAGCAATCAGCATTTAAATCGGAGATTTTTAGCTATCATGTTTACATAATAACCTTGGTTTTGTCATCAGATATTTTTTTCAATCCACTTCCTTCATCATTTAGCTCTTCTAAATTATGTATTTTCTTTCTTGTATTTGTTTTCTTGCAACGTGAAAACGTACTAGTGTTCAACAATATTTACAAGTTTAACAAACTTGCGGAATTGCAATATAGCAACAATGTAAACAGACACCGCTGCCGGCAAGGAGATTCAATCAGTAAAATGCGTTATTAAAATTGTTTTCGGTCTCTAGTGAAACTGATGGGAAATAAATTTCCAAAATTTGAACATATGGCACATAAAAAATGAACACGCCAGACACACACAATATAGCAACAATGTAAACAGACATCGCTGCCGGCAAGGAGATTCAATCAGTAAAATACGTTTTTAAAAACTTTTTTGGTCCCTAGTGAAACTGATGGGAAATAAATGTCCGAAATTTAAACATAGGGCACATAAAAAATGAACACACAGAGAGAGAGAGAGAGAGAGAGAGAGAGAGAGAGAGAGAGAGAGAGAGCATCATCACAAAGAGAACATATCAGTTATATATATATATATATATATATAGAGAGAGAGAGAGAGAGAGAGAGAGAGAGAGAGAGAGAGCATCATCACAAAGAGAACATATCAAAGTTTCAAAAACTCGATTTAAAGATTTGGAAGAGCAAACAGGGTTACACAATAATATATGTAATGTATGGCATGTATGTTTTATTTTGATACACATGCTTAACTGTACCTTTTGGCAATACTAGCGAAAAGATTTAGGTACAATTTAATTATCCTCAGTGTCACTAGGTCAAGCAATTATCGATCTTTTCAGGGAAAATATAATCCTTTATATAAAGCAGAGCTACACCTGTATTTCTCTTTTGTCAAGTAATTAATTTACACAGGTTGTTAATCTAGTACAGCACGTTGCAGTTGTAAGTAGGCAGAAAGGAGATGCTTACCTTTCTAGAGCACCCAATCTAACTTTCTTGCTAGACGTTCAAGTATTTAACTGAATTAGCAAGTTTTTGTTCGCTAATGTGATAGAGATTTGGACATAAACACGTATTTGTGGTTTATTTCTTTTATTTTCTTATTGTGATTTGGACGTAAACACGTCTTTATGTTTTGATTTGCTTTGCATTTTTTCTTTTTCTTTTTATTTTTCTTAATTACGATTGATAGTATGTCCTTATCTCTTACAAAGTGGTTTATTGGTTTCGATACTAGTTTCATTAGATTTAATGTATATGACGTCAAAATTTCCATTACTAGTAATAACTGGAAATAAAAGTAATATTTAACAAGCTTCACGCCGTAATAAAACCTTTCCCAAATATATCAAAATAAATATCTTTTTATCTGGTTATTAAACGATATAAGATTACAACAAAATTACATTCATATATGAAAGGTGTCTGATGTTAGATATTTACAGAATTGGTATGAAATTTGTTTCTAAATATTCCTAAAATAAAATAGCTAATAAAATATCATGTACTTTGAATTTTTAAAAAATAAAAATAAAAAATTAAAAACAAAATGAAAAATGTTGCTTTCTTTAATTTTACAACTATAAACAAACCAAATGATTGCTTCAATAATTTTAACACAGTTGTTTTCTAAAAGGATACCTGTCGTTAAACTGAGTTTTGTTTTCTAACCATGTACATGTGATTAATGAAATCAATATGACATTTTAGGAGTGGGTGTTTTTTAATAAAACAAAAATACCAGTCCTTGTCCATATCACAATCCCAAAAACAAAGTAAAAACTTTGCAAACTGGCAAAATATGTGATACACGTGAACTTCCATCAAGGAAGTGTGGCCGGGTGCTCCGGAAGGGTAAGCACCTCCTGTTTAGCAAGCTACACCCGTCACGTGCAAGTCAATTTTGAGAATGAAAGGAACAAAGAACTATGGTAAGTCAAATATATCCAGTATTAGTTGGGATACAGTGACTACATACTTATCAACAATATTGTGATGACGGCCATAAAACTTTTTAAGGGCCCTGATTAGCCTAGGTTTGCAATATCTTTGTGTCAACAATTTAATTGTAAGTAATTTGCTTCGTTGCAGAAAATTCCCATAGTGGGAACAAGCTCTACCTGTATTAACTGTGAAACATATACACCAAACGCAGGAGAAGCAGGGATATTACTGCAAAGAAACGGAAAGTTGACAATAGAAAAATTGAAGTCATCACGTTTATCGTATAGCTTAATATGTAACCTTTCATTGGTGTCATAATTGAGGTATAAGTCCAAATATGAAGCAGAACATGGAGAATCTGTCGTGTCTTTTATTTCAAGCTCACTTGTAAAAGAATGTAAATTTGCTAAGATGCGTGTAAAACTTGAACTTACTAACTGTCAAAAACGTGCTGGCATTAGGTATAATATTTAAACCGATCTTTTTCTCAATTTTGCATTTAATTTTTGTCTTAATTTGTTTGGTTTTTGTTCTTTGTATCTGTTAAGTGTTTTGCCTACTTTGTACATTGCCCTATCTGCATTACGATGTGAATTAAAAAATAATATTTACATTTGCTTTGCATCTTTACTCTATAAACATGTTTGAGACATGTGGCAAATACGGTACAATAACTGACATTGATCACATGATCATTACACTAAGCGTATAAATATTTCACTCTCTGGACTATTTTTAAAAAGTTTCTAACAAAAAAACAACACAGCCTGAGAAAAAAATATTTATTAATTTTAAAATATACATCGAATTAAATACACAACGGAAAATTTCCAATCATCTAAAAGTACCCTAATTTCTCCCATAATACTGAAAACGTGTGTATGGTACCATATCTGTTTTATAAATTTTATTTCCCGAGCTATGAAATTTCACCACCAGTTAAAATTACAGTCATAATTGAGTTTCACATTGACGAGTCTGGACAATATGTAACTTAAAAACATGAAATACAACCAAAAAAATTTCAGAAGGGAGATATCTCATACAGATGATGTTATACAAGAATATATATGCAATTGAGACGGTCGACTGTCCTTTAAAAATGTTAAACCGCTGTTTCCAGTGCTTCGATAAAACTGACAAAAATCCCAAAGTTTGTTCAATCAATATAATAAAAAGGCAAGGCTGGTCCTCAAGAGTCTGATATATGGTTCATGTTCAAACCACTTAAAACGCACATTTGCCCGTTTTTGTCCGAAATATGCCATGCTGCAAAAGTTGAAACTAAATACACTCCTCGCTGTTTGCAGGTGCAGCCATTCAGCATCTCAATGACCTGGGGTACGAAGCACGGCACAAATTTGTTTATGTCGAACCATAAATGAGAAGCTTCTCCCAATCTTACCACAGAACTGTCTCAACACAACAGAAAAAACGTCATAGTAACTCATTGTCAGAAATAACTCACCCTGCAAAAAATCAGCTGTTGTACCGCGCCTAAATTAGTTACAATCTGGGTCGCATCATGTGGTCAGTTCAACAAGTTCTACGAACAATAATGACAGAAACTATGACTTTCAAAAGCAGATTACATTTCCGTCATCCAATTAATTCACTCTGGTTTCTTCGTAGATTCCAATTCTCGCACTGCACTTTTAAATTTCCAAGAATGACAGCGAGAGTGAGACATCATTTTCGTCATCATAAATGTTCGTCATCCGCCTTGGGTAATTCGTTTTTTTTAAAAAATAATTTCGTAAAAGTGACTAAATTGATGTTTTATATAAAATGTGCAAAATAATGTGATGGTTAATAAAATATTTCATAATTTTTGCGAGTTCCGTGTTTTTTCATGTTGTACTATAGTTTGGTTACATTGTTCACTGTTCAAATAATTGACCCCGCTTCTCGTTGAAGGCGGGAAAATTCAAACTTATGTGACAAAAATTCAAAAAAAAAAAAATTAATATAATGTAAATATAACTTGACAGCATAGCTATGGCAGTTCATGGATTAAAAACGCCATAGCTTTGCCAGGCAAACCAATCAGAACGCGCCAACGCGCGTTATTCAGTTTGCCTGGCAAAGCTATGTCATTTATAATCCAATAACTGCCATAGCTATGCTGTTCAATGGTTAAATAATTACAGGAATATGAATCTAAAATCAAAATGCCCCTTATGTAATATACTGTCTTTCATGTCTTTCTAATGTAAACATATCAAACAAATACCTGCTAAATTTGATGTGCCATATGTCCACATTTTAGAAAATCATTCCTCATCAGTGACAATTCGAACCGAAACGTTTGAGAGATAAAAAACATAAGCCAAAAAAATTAATCTAAAGTTCCAAAATTAAATAAATTCAAATTCAGCTGAAGAATGCTTTGTATGAAGTAACAAACCTTTGTTTTTCAATCAATTAAAAAAATTAAGACGGCTGAAAATTTTCCTAAATGGTTTATTTTTGACAGCACAAACTATTGTCTACTGAGTCTTTGATACCCTTGGGGAGTTTTTCTCTACCAGCAGCGGTACCCGTTCAGGAATAGTAAAAATATAACACAAATACCTGCTAAATTTGATGTGCCATATGTGCACATTTCGGAAAATCATTCCTAATCAGTGACAGTATGTATAAATAAAATGTACCATTAGTTTAGGCTGTTGTTAAGTATAGTTTTTTTGTAGATTATCTATCTCTGAAATGTTAAGTTATATATTTTTTGATTAGAAGCAATTGAATTATTGGACATAAAATATCTGACTAGACTTGGTATCTATTTACGTACACTTATTTGTTTAATTGCTTACATCAGCGAGGATGACACTTCGGGTTTATATTCATTAAAACCCCTCTGTTAATGGTTATCTTGATTTTTACAGACACAATCCCAATAACTCGCGAAGTTACATAACAATGCAAGTACCGTAAGCTATCTGATTATAGATAGAGTTCGATGTCACTAAACAATTGATTATATTTATCTCATCAAGGGACAGCAAATATATTTTATTAATCAAAACGAGTTTAATAAGCAAAAGTTTAAAAGCTGTAAATATAATAATATCATAATAAACTTCAATATAAATATTCCCTCTTAAGAGGTGATTGTTCTGTAAAAACAGTTATAGAGTATATTTCGTTAATAATCGACAGCAAACAGTTTAAAATAACAAATAGACAAAAACATCAGTCATGTTTAATTTTAGTATGTACAATTGATAAATCAACAACATGGTTTTTACATTTCCTTATCAATTATTAATATTTTGTATCAAACATGAACCATTTCATTTAAATATTTAAAAGATAAAAAGTTCTGAAGCGTTATCTGCGCTAGAAAAACACTTAATATTACTATCCCTGGTTTTGTGTATCAATATTCATTCAAATTTTAGCTTAATTGAATATGTAATAAAATATCGATTTTAGTAACCGTTGCTTCCTAGTTCACGGAAACTATCAAGCATGTTTCCGATGATCAGTTTTATGATATGTTAGAATCTTGACGAAGAGGAAATACATCATTTAAATTTTGATATACTATTATGTACTTTCTCAATACAGTTATGATGCTTTGATTTGATTTTTATCAATTTAACTGTAAAACGGTGTTGTCTATAATTATGTAGTGTAATTCGCTTAATATAACTAATTCTTTTCTTTATACATTAGGGAGCTCGATGGAAAAGTTTGAAGCAGCATCCTTTTGATCACAGCGTAGTTTCGAGTTTCAAAATCTACTTTTATAATTATCTAAATTTTCCTATTTTTTTTTCTTATACCCAAAAGAATTGTATAATAGTTTGTTGGATTTTTTGTCCGCGAGAAAACAAATTTTGGGACACCTATTTAGAAAGCTTAAATATACAATGCTTTGACAAAACCCAAGAAACAGTTGTAAATCTTAAATAAAAATTCTAGGATAATATTTTAGTGTCAACAAATTTTCAACGACTGTTGTAGATTCCTTATCTTCTTTCAACTATTTTTGTATTTAAATATTTATACAAAATTGTTTAATTTTGTATGTTTTTGTTCTTATATTGTGAATTTAAAACCGTTTGCTTGCAAAGCTAGGGGTATTTTGTCGCTTCCTATCGGTTTCTTTAATTTGTAATGCAGATTTGTAGGTCCCTCTTACTGTTTTGAGCAAACCTGAGTCAACACAGTATGTATTCTAACTTAATATAAGATCTTTTAATAAATTGTTATATAAACAACTCTCGCTCCTTAGTTTACTTTTTACTTGTTCTTAAGTGCCATTTAGCCAAATTTTCAGCCATGCTAAATATTAAAATTTATTTAAAACTAAGGTTTGTTCCCTCATGCAAAGCATTCCTTAGCTAGATTTGGATTTATATAATTTTGGAACTTTAGATTCATTGATTTTCAACCATCTGGCTTATTTTTTTTATTCTTCAAACTTTTTGGTCTTATTGTCACTGATGAGGAATGAATTTCCGAAATGTGCACATCTGGCACATCAAATTTATGTATTATTTGTATTTGTATTATTTATCATTAACCTTGTTAAGAATCCTCTTTAGTATTGTTTTTTGTTAGTGCTTCTTTGGTTTTAAGGTTTTGAAAAAAGATTATCGACGCGGTTATATTCCCTGCAAAACATAATATTTAAGTGTTTTAAAAATATATCATTTCCATTTTACATTTAGATTTCACCTATATGCCATATATCAATCATCCTCTATTAAGTATAATATGTCAAAATGTCTACTTATACTCTATAATACCTCTTTTTTAAAGTCAAATATGCATCTGACTTTTCAATATATTTGATTAATAGTTTACTTGAGCAAAAAATAAAAATTAAAAAATAAATAAAAATAAATATGTAAAACATAACAAATCGTTTACATCAATTTTTTCGGTTTAGCAAATGTAGTGTTATCTTTACTATAAGTACATTTTAGCAATAAATATAAAATACACGTAGTTACAATTTGAATTAAAAGGATATCCATTATCTCATTAGATACCTGGACAAATGCGATTATACGGGAGAAGGTCTTCAAAATAATTCATTTAGCAGGTATTTGTTATATATTTACTAACCCTGAGCGAATACCGCTGCTGGTGGAGTAAAACTCTCCATTTAGCCAAATTTTCAGCCATGCTAAATATTAAAATTTATTTTAAACTAAGGTTTGTTCCCTCATGCAAAACATTCCTTAGCTGAATTTGGATTCACACATTTTTAGAACTTTAGAAACATTAATTTTCAACTGATTAGTGTATGTTTTTTAATCTATTAAATGTTTCGGCCCTAGTGTCACTGATGAGGAATGATTTTCCGAAATGTGCACATCTGGCACATCAAAATTTAGTAGGTATTTATCATAAATTTACAACGAATTTGTAACTAACTTTGGACTTATACCTAAATTATGACACTAACGAAAGGTTACATCTGAAGCTATACGACAAACGTGATGACTTCAATTTTTCTATTGTCAACTTTCCGTTTCTTTGCAGTTATATCCCTGCTTCTCCTGCGTAAGGTGTATATGTTTCATAGTTAATACGTTATGGTAGAGCTTGTACCCACTATGAGGACCTTCTACAACGAATCAAACTGCTTTCAATTAAATTGTTGACGCAAGAATATTGTAAGCCTAGGCTAATCAAGGCCCTTAAAAAGTTTTACGGCAGTCATCACAATATTGTTGATAAGTATGCAGTCACTGTTTCCAAACTTATACTGGATATATTTGACTTACCATAGTTCTTTGTTCTTTTCATTTTCAAAATTGACTTGCACGTGACGGGTGTAGCTAGCTAGACAGGAGGTGCTTACCCTTCCGGAGCACCCGGCCTCACTTCCTTGATGGAAGTTCACGCGTATAACTAATTTTGCCAGTTTTCAAAGTTTTTAAAATTATAGTTGGTTGCTGATTAAATAGTTTTTTTTTAGAAAATTTACATGCAAGGGGCAAAATTTACATATTGCAGCAGGCGTTTTGAATCAACAAATAATAACTTCAGGTTAAAATCTAACATCAGCTTTTATTACATAAATGTGCATTGTTCCTGTACAAGAGCTGATTCAACTGTCTACGATACTTTTATTGTAATGTGCGGATACTAGACGAGTTACTCCTCTTAGTAACTATAATCTGTTTGAGAGTATTTGACATATATGAAGATTGTAGAATGATACCAGCATTAAAACTAAAATTTAAGTCGCCAAAATGCCAATCTGGGTTATCGAGCTTCCCCACATTGTAATAATTAGGGTTTAACTTGTGTTTTAACAAAAGTATTTAATCATAACCAGTAAAACGATGTGTTTACTTTATAACGCGCGTAGCAAACGTTTTTTTTTTTTCAAGTCATGACTCAATAACCTTTTTCAAAATACAAGTTATTCCTTATAGTTTAATTCTAACACTTAAATTTAATCATGAAACAATATTTTGTTTCATTTTTCTTTCTTTTTTTCATAATTGAAGTTAAATTTCCCCCGCGGCGTAGTAATGGTCATCAATAAATAATTTAATCCAATGAAATGGGTCAAGACATAAAACACGTCTTTCACGTTAAGCGTTGCTGCGGTTGGAGAGGTAATTGCAAGTTCATATTAGTAAAGGTGTTTGTTTCCTCCAACATACCGACAAGTTCACATTATTGAAGGTGTTTGTTTCCTCTAACATACCGGCAAGTTCATATCAGTAAAGGTGTTGTTTCCTCCAACATATCGACAAGTTCACATAAGTAAAGGTGTTTGTTTCCTCCAATAAACGACAAGTTCACATTAGTGAAGGTGTTTGTTTCCTCCAATATACGACAAGTTCTTATTAGTGAAGGTGTTTGTTTCCTCCAGCATACCGACAAGTTCTTATTAGTAAAGGTGTTTGTTTCCTCCAACATACCGACAAGTTCACATTAGTGAAGGGGTTTGTGTCCTCCAATATACGACAAGTTCACATTAGTGAAGGGGTTTGTGTCCTCCAATATACGACAAGTTTATATCAGTAAAGGTGTTGTTTCCTCTAACATACCGACAAGTTCTTATTAGTAAAGGTGTTTGTTTCCTCCAACATACGGCAAGTTCTTATTAGTGAAGGTGTTTGTTTCCTCAAACATACAGACAAGTTCACATTAGTCAAGATGTTTGTTTCCTCCAACATTCCGACAAGTTCTTATTAGTGAAGGTGTTTGTTTCCTCAAACACACCGACAAGTTCTTATTAGTGAAGGTGTTTGGGTCCTCCAATATACGACAAGTTCACATTAGTGAAGGTGTTTGTTTCCTCCAATATACGACAAGTTCTTATTAGTGAAGGTGTTTGTTTCCTCCAACATACCGACAAGTTCTTATTAGTAAAGGTGTTTGTTTCCTCCAACATACCGACAAGTTCACATTAGTGAAGGGGTTTGTGTCCTCCAATATACGACAAGTTCACATTAGTGAAGGGGTTTGTGTCCTCCAATATACGACAAGTTTATATCAGTAAAGGTGTTGTTTCCTCTAACATACCGACAAGTTCTTATTAGTAAAGGTGTTTGTTTCCTCCTACATACGGCAAGTTCTTATTAGTGAAGGTGTTTGTTTCCTCAAACATACAGACAAGTTCACATTAGTAAAGATGTTTGTTTCCTCCAACATTCCGACAAGTTCTTATTAGTGAAGGTGTTTGTTTCCTCGAACATACCGACAAGTTCTTATTAGTGAAGGTGTTTGTTTCCTCCAACATACGGTATGTCATATTAGTGAAGGTGTTTGTTTCCTCTAACATACCGGCAAATTCATATAAGTGAAGGTGTTTGTTTCCTCAAACATACCGACAAGTTCTTATTAGTGAAGGTGTTTGTTTCCTTCAACATACGGCAAGTTCATATTAGTGAAGGTGTTTGTTTCCTCTAACATACCGACAAGTTCTTATTAGTAAAGGTGTTTGTTTCCTCCAACATACGGCAAGTTCTTATTAGTGAAGGTGTTTGTTTCCTCAAACATACAGACAAGTTCACATTAGTAAAGATGTTTGTTTCCTCCAACATACCGACAAGTTTTTATTAGTGAAGGTGTTCGTTTCTTCCAACATACGGTATGTCATATTAGTGAAGGTGTTTGTTTCCTCTAACTCACCGGCAAATTCATATAAGTGAAGGTGTTTGTTTCCTCAAACATACCGACAAGTTCTTATTAGTGAAGGTGTTTGTTTCCTCTAACATACCGGCAAGTTCATATTAGTGAAGGTGTTTGTTTCCTCTAACATACCGGCAAGTTCATATTAGTGAAGGTGTTTGTTTCCTCTAACATACCGGCAAGTTCATATTAGTGAAGATGTTTGTTTCCTCCAACATACCGGCAAGTTCATATTAGTGAAGGTGTTTGTTTCCTCAAACATACTGACAAGTTCTTATTAGTGAAGGTGTTTGTTTCCTCCAACATACGGCAAGTCATATTAGTGAAGGTGTTTGTTTCCTCAAACATACCGACAAGTTCTTATTAGTGAAGGTGTTTTTTTCTTCCAACATACGGTATGTCATATTAGTGAAGGTGTTTGTTTCCTCTAACTCACCGGCAAATTCATATAAGTGAAGGTGTTTGTTTCCTCAAACATACCGACAAGTTCTTATTAGTGAAGGTGTTTGTTTCCTCTAACATACCGGCAAGTTCATATTAGTGAAGGTGTTTGTTTCCTCTAACATTCCGGCAAGTTCATATTACTGAAGGTGTTTGTTTCCTCTAACATACCGGCAAGTTCATATTAGTGAAGATGTTTGTTTCCTCCAACATACCGGCAAGTTCATATTAGTGAAGGTGTTTGTTTCCTCAAACATACTGACAAGTTCTTTTTAGTGAAGGTGTTTGTTTCCTCCAACATACGGCAAGTCATATTAGTGAAGGTGTTTGTTTCCTCTAACATACCGGCAAATTCATATAAGTGAAGGTGTTTGTTTCCTCTAACATACCGGCAAATTCATATAAGTGAAGGTGTTTGTTTCCTCAAACATACCGACAAGTTCTTATTAGTGAAGGTGTTTGTTTCCTCGAACATACGGCAAGTTCATATTAGTGAAGGTGTTTGTTTCCTCCAACATACCGGCAAGTTCATATTAGTGAAGGTGTTTGTTTCCTCTAACATACCGGCAAGTTCATATTAGTGAAGATGTTTGTTTCCTCGAACATACCTGCAAGTTCATATTAGTGAAGGTGTTTGTTTCCTCTAACATACCGGCAAGTTCATATTTGTGAAGGTGTTTGTTTCCTCCAACATACCGACAAGTTCATATTAGTGAAGGTGCTTGTTTCCTCCAACATACCGACAAGTTCATATTAATAAAGGTATTTGTTTCCTCAAACATACTGACAAGTTCATATTAGTGGAAGTGTTTGTTTACTCCAACATACCGACAAGTTCACATAAGTTAAGGTGTTTGTTTCCTCAAACATACTGGCAAGTTCACATAAGTGAAGGTGTTTGTTTCCTCAAACATACGACAAGTTCACATAAGTGAAGGTGTTTGTTTCCTCCAAAATACCGGCAAGTACATATTAGTGAAGGTGTTTGTTTCCTAAAACATACCTACAAGTTCACATAAGTGAAGGTGTTTGTTTCCTCAAACATACGACAAGTTCACATAAGTGAAGGTGTTTGTTTCCTCCAACATACGACAAGTTCACATAAGTTAAGGTGTTTGTTTCCTCCAACATACCGACAAGTTCATATTAGTGAAGATGTTGTTTCCTCCAACATACCGGCAAGATCATATTAGTGAAGGTGTTTGTTTCCTCTAACATACCGGCAAGTTCATATCAGTAAAGGTGTTGTTTCCTCTAATATACCCCAAGTTCATATTAGTGAAGGTGTTTGGTTCCTCTAACATATCGACAAGTTCATATCAGTAAAGGTGTTGTTTCGTCTAACATACCGACAAGTTCATATAAGTGAATGTGTTTGTTTCCTCTAACATACCGGCAAGTTCATATCAGTAAAGGTGTTGTTTCCTCTAACATACTGCAAGTTCATATTAGTGAAGGTGATTGTTTCCTCTAACATACCGGCAAGTTCATATTAGTAAAGGTGTTGTTTCCTCTAACATACCGACAAGTTCATATTAGTGAAGGTGTTGTTTCCTCTAACATACCGGCAAGTTCATATTAGTGAAGGTGTTTGTTTCCTCTAACATACGGCAAGTTCATATTAGTGAAGGTGATTGTTTCCTCCAACATACCGACAAATTCATATTAGTGAAGGTGATTGTTTCCTCAAACATACTGCAAGTTCATATTAGTGAAGCTGTTTGTTTCCTCAAACATACAGGCAAGTTCATATTATGGAAGGTGTTTGTTTCCTCCAACATTCCGGCAAGTTCATATAAGTGAAAGTGTTTGTTTTTACCAAAATACCGGCAAGTTCATATTAGTGAAGGTGTTTGTTTCCTCAAACATACCGGCAAGTTCCTGTTATTTAAGGTGTTTGTTTCCTCAAGCATACCGGCAAGTTCCTATTAGTAAAGGTGTTTGTTTCCTCAAACATACCGGCAAGTTCCTATTTGTAAATTGTTTGTTTCCTCAAACTTACTGTCAAGTTCCTATTAGTAAAGGTGTTTGTTTCCTCCAACATACGACAAAATCACATAAGTTAAGGTGTTTGTTTCCTCAAACATACCGGCAAGTTCCTATTAGTAAAGGTGTTTGTTTCCTCCAACATACGACAAGTTCACATAAGTGAAGGTGTTTGTTTCCTCAAACATACTGACAAGTTCATATTAGTGAAGATGTTTGTTTCTTAAAACATACCGGCAAGTTCATATTAGTGAAGGTGTTTGTTTCCTCCATTATACGGCAAGTTCATATTAGTGAAGGTGTTTGTTTCCTCAAGGATACCGGCAAGTTCATATTATTGAAGGTGTTAGTTTCCTCCAACATACCTGCAAGTTCATATTAGTGAAGGTGTTTGTTTCTTCCAAAATACGGCAAGTTCATATTAGTGAAGGTGTTTGTTTCTTCCAACATACCGGCAAGTTCACATTAGTAAAGGTGTTTGTTTCCTCCAACATACCGACAAGTTCATATTAGTGAAGGTGTTTGTTTCCTCCAACATACGACAAGTTCACATAAGTTAAGGTGTTAGTTTCCTCAAACATACCGGCAAGTTCCTGTTATTTTAGGTGTTTGTTTCCTCAAACATACCGGCAAGTTCCTATTAGTAAAGGTGTTGTTTCCTCAAACTTACCGGCAAGTTCCTAAAAGTAAAGGTGTTTGTTTCCTCAAACATACCGGCAAGTATCTATTAGTGAAGGTGTTTGTTTCCTTAAACATACGACAAGTTCACATAAGTGAAGGTGTTTGTTTCCTCAAATATACCGGCAAGTTCCTGTTATTTAAGGTGTTTGTTTCCTCAAACATACAGGCTAGTTCCTATTAGTGAAGGTGTTTGTTTCCTCCAACATTCCGGCAAGTTCATATAAGTGAAAGTGTTTGTTTTTACCAAAATACCGGCAAGTTCATATTAGTGAAGATGTTTGTTTCTTAAAACATACCGGCAAGTTCATATTAGTGAAGGTGTTTGTTTCCTCCAACATACGGCAAGTTCATATTAGTGAAGGTGTTTGTTTCCCCAAGCATACCGGCAAGTTCATATTATTGAAGGTGTTAGTTTCCTCCAACATACCTGCAAGTTCATATTAGTGAAGGTGTTTGTTTCTTCCAACATACGGCAAGTTCATATTAGTGAAGGTGTTTGTTTCTTCCAACATACCGGCAAGTTCACATTAGTAAAGGTGTTTGTTTCCTCCAACATACCGACAAGTTCATATTAGTGAAGGTGTTTGTTTCCTCCAACATACGACAAGTTCACATAAGGTAAGGTGTTTGTTTCCTCAAACATACCGGCAAGTTCCTGTTATTTAAGGTGTTTGTTTCCTCAAACATACCGGCAAGTTCCTATTAGTAAAGGTGTTTGTTTCCTCAAACTTACCGGCAAGTTCCTATAAGTAAAGGTGTTTGTTTCCTCAAACATACCGGCAAGTATCTATTAGTGAAGGTGTTTGTTTCCTTAAACATACGACAAGTTCACATAAGTGAAGGTGTTTGTTTCCTCAAATATACCGGCAAGTTCATGTTATTTAAGGTGTTTGTTTCCTCAAACATACAGGCTAGTTCCTATTAGTGAAGGTGTTTGTTTCCTCCAACATTCCGGCAAGTTCATATAAGTGAAAGTGTTTGTTTTTACCAAAATACCGGCAAGTTCATATTAGTGAAGGTGTTTGTTTCCTCAAACATACGACAAAATCACATAAGTTAAGGTGTTTGTTTCCTCAAGCATACCGGCAAGTTCCTATTAGTAAAGGTGTTTGTTTCCTCAAACATACCGGCAAGTTCCTATTAGTAAATTGTTTGTTTCCTCAAACTTACTGTCAAGTTCCTATTAGTAAAGGTGTTTGTTTCCTCCAACATACGACAAAATCACATAAGTTAAGGTGTTTGTTTCCTCAAACATACCGGCAAGTTCCTATTAGTAAAGGTGTTTGTTTCCTCCAACATACGACAAGTTCACATAAGTGAAGGTGTTTGTTTCCTCAAACATACTGACAAGTTCATATTAGTGAAGATGTTTGTTTCTTAAAACATACCGGCAAGTTCATATTAGTGAAGGTGTTTGTTTCCTCCAACGTACGGCAAGTTCATATTAGTGAAGGTGTTTGTTTCCTCCAACATACCGGCAAGTTCATATTATTGAAGGTGTTTGTTTCCTCCAACATATCTGCAAGTTCATATTAGTGAAGGTGTTTGTTTCCTCCAACATACGGCAAGTTCATATTAGTGAAGGTGTTTGTTTCTTCCAACATACAGGCAAGTTCACATTAGTGAAGGTTTTTGTTTCTTAAACATACCAACAAGTTCACATAAGTGAAGGTGTTTGTTACCTCCAACATACGACAATTTCACATAAGTGAAGGTGTTTGTTTTCTCCAACATTCCGGCAAGTTCATATAAGTGAAAGTGTTTGTTTTTACAAAAATACCGGCAAGTTCATATTAGTGAAGGTGTTTGTTTCCTCCAACATACGACAAGTTCACATAAGTTAAGGTGTTTGTTTCCTCAAACATACCGGCAAGTTCCTGTTATTTAAGGTGTTTGTTTCCTCAAACATACCGGCAAGTTCCTATTAGTAAAGGTGTTTGTTTCCTCAAACTTACCGGCAAGTTCCTATAAGTAAAGGTGTTTGTTTCCTCAAACATACCGGCAAGTATCTATTAGTGAAGGTGTTTGTTTCCTTAAACATACGACAAGTTCACATAAGTGAAGGTGTTTGTTTCCTCAAATATACCGGCAAGTTCATGTTATTTAAGGTGTTTGTTTCCTCAAACATACAGGCTAGTTCCTATTAGTGAAGGTGTTTGTTTCCTCCAACATTCCGGCAAGTTCATATAAGTGAAAGTGTTTGTTTTTACCAAAATACCGGCAAGTTCATATTAGTGAAGGTGTTTGTTTCCTCAAACATACGACAAAATCACATAAGTTAAGGTGTTTGTTTCCTCAAGCATACCGGCAAGTTCCTATTAGTAAAGGTGTTTGTTTCCTCAAACATACCGGCAAGTTCCTATTAGTAAATTGTTTGTTTCCTCAAACTTACTGTCAAGTTCCTATTAGTAAAGGTGTTTGTTTCCTCCAACATACGACAAAATCACATAAGTTAAGGTGTTTGTTTCCTCAAACATACCGGCAAGTTCCTATTAGTAAAGGTGTTTGTTTCCTCCAACATACGACAAGTTCACATAAGTGAAGGTGTTTGTTTCCTCAAACATACTGACAAGTTCATATTAGTGAAGATGTTTGTTTCTTAAAACATACCGGCAAGTTCATATTAGTGAAGGTGTTTGTTTCCTCCAACGTACGGCAAGTTCATATTAGTGAAGGTGTTTGTTTCCTCCAACATACCGGCAAGTTCATATTATTGAAGGTGTTTGTTTCCTCCAACATATCTGCAAGTTCATATTAGTGAAGGTGTTTGTTTCCTCCAACATACGGCAAGTTCATATTAGTGAAGGTGTTTGTTTCTTCCAACATACAGGCAAGTTCACATTAGTGAAGGTTTTTGTTTCTTAAACATACCAACAAGTTCACATAAGTGAAGGTGTTTGTTACCTCCAACATACGACAATTTCACATAAGTGAAGGTGTTTGTTTTCTCCAACATTCCGGCAAGTTCATATAAGTGAAAGTGTTTGTTTTTACAAAAATACCGGCAAGTTCATATTAGTGAAGGTGTTTGTTTCCTCCAACATACGACAAGTTCACATAAGTTAAGGTGTTTGTTTCCTCAAACATACCGGCAAGTTCCTGTTATTTAAGGTGTTTGTTTCCTCAAACATACCGGCAAGTTCCTATTAGTAAAGGTGTTTGTTTCCTCAAACTTACCGGCAAGTTCCTATAAGTAAAGGTGTTTGTTTCCTCAAACATACCGGCAAGTATCTATTAGTGAAGGTGTTTGTTTCCTTAAACATACGACAAGTTCACATAAGTGGAGGTGTTTGTTTCCTCAAACATACCGGCAAGTTCATATTAGTGAAGGTGTTTGTTTCCTCCAACATACCGGCAAGTTCATATTAGTGAAGGTGTTTGTTTCCTCCAACATACCGGCAAGTTCATATTAGTGAAGGTGTTTGTTTCTTCCAACATACGGCAAGTTCATATTAGTGAAGGTGTTTGTTTCCTCCAACATACCGGCAAGTTCATATTATTGAAGGTGTTTGTTTCCTCCAACATACCGGCAAGTTCATATTAGTGAAGGTGTTTGTTTCCGCCATCATACCGGCAAGTTCTCATTAGTGAAGGTGTTTGTTTCCTCCAACATACCGGCAAGTTCTCATTAGTAAAGGTGTTTGTTTCCTCCAACATACCGAGAAGTTCATATTAGTGAAGGTGCTTGTTTCCTCCAACATACCGGCAAGTTCACATAAGTGAAAGTGTTTGTTTCCTCCAACATACCGACAAGTTCACATTAGTGAAGCTGTTTGTTTCCTCCAACATACCGACAAGTTCATATTAGTGAAGGTGTTTGTTTCCTCCAACATACGACAAGTTCACATTAGTAAAGGTGTTTGTTTCCTCCAACATACCGGCAAGTTCATATTAGTGAAGGTGTTTGTTTCCTCCAACATACCCGCAAGTTCATATTAGTGAAGGTGTTTGTTTCCTCCAACATACGGCAAGTTCATATTAGTGAAGGTGTTTGTTTCCTCCAACATACAACAAGTTCATATTAGTGAAGGTGTTTGTTTCCTCCAACATACCGACAAGTTTATATAAGTAAAGGTGTTTGTTTCCTCTAACATACCGATAAGTTCATATTAGTGAAGTTGTTTGTTTCCTCCAACATACCGTCAAGTTCATATTAGTGAAGGTGTTTGTTTCCTCCAACATACGGCAAATTCATATAAGTGAAGGTGTTTGTTTCCTCCAACATACCGACAAGTTCATATTAGTGAAGGTGTTTGTTTCCTCCAACATACCGGCAAGTTCATATAAGTGAAGGTGTTTGTTTCCTCCAACATACCGTCAAGTTCATATTAGTGAAGGTGTTTGTTTTCTCAAACATACCTACAAGTTCACATAAGTGAAGGTGTTTGTTTCCTCCAACATACAACAAGTTCATATTAGTAAAGGTGTTTGTTTCCTCCAACATACGAGAAGTTCACATAAGTGAAGGTGTTTGTTTCCTCCAACACACCGGCAAGTTCATATTAGTGAAGGTGTTTGTTTCCTCCAACATACGACAAGTTCACATAAGTGAAGGTGTTTGTTTCCTCCAACATACGACAAGTTCTTATTAGTGAAGGTGTTTGTTTCCTCCAACATACCGACAAGTTCACATTATTGAAGGTGTTTGTTTCCTCTAACATACCGGCAAGCTTGGTTTTTATTTGATGACGCAGGTTTCATTACCATATAACAAAAAAATCAATCAATGAATTGCCAATGAAACCTTTAACACATAAACATAGTGTTAGTATAATGAATGCAACTAGCATTTACTATCCTCTGTAATTGTGATTTAGACATGGACCGGTTTCTTTATGTTTAAGTCAAATGTAATGCAAAAGTTATTTGCGCGTGTCCGATATTTTAATTTTGTTTGTCCGTTTTATTAATTCAGTCAATAAACAACAGGACACCAAATCTTCGTAGAAGGTTTACCTTTTATCACAAGACAATTTTCAATAAGTAGAGATATTTAGAATGCTATTTTTAATTTGACATTTTGGGCCTATCAAATTTGAAATCATAACGAAAATATTTTGCCCTCCACTTAAATTTTATTATTATCTGGAATGGCCTAAAATGATGCAGTTAAGCCAATTTGAGCATTTCGATAATTTTTTTCAAAAATTTTACATTGAATTTTTTTTGGTGAGGGTACAAAAGGAACTCTTACCAAGATAATAATAAGAAATCGATAGGCACAAACAACTATGCCATGATATATCTGGGAGTTACCTCTCTTTGATCCTGTCTGAAAGCATAATATGAAATGGACGTGCAATTTGTCGTGAAATAAAACTATGTGATTATTTATTATCATAAAGATAATAATAATACGTCGCAAAATTTTAATCTGGATCATTTAGCTTAAGAAAATGAGATGTCAACAAAAATACCTGTGTAATACATAAGATTTGTTTAACCGCTTCATGTTATTTTAATACTTTATCAACTTTAAAGAAGGAGATATTGATTTTTCAGAAACATAATATTGTTAATGATCACAAATTTCATGAAATAACGGAGATCATTATTTTCTTTTATAAAAAAAAAACAAAATAAAAATGAAACTTCAGAGTTACATAATTACAAACTGTATTCACTAAGGTAACTTAACATTCACTATACACCATGCTTGTTCTGTTAATTATACCATTAGCTTGTAGAATGAGTATATTTTGTGTGCTGTTGATAAACAAAAATTCTGAAATGCGATTCTTTCACTTTAATTGTGGTGCTTAATTTTTGGGTGGTGAATGACACAATCAAGTATAAAAATCAATTGATACTAGAACCTGCTAGAGTGGACGAACGATGTGGACCACAAGATGGCGATTTTGACCAATCGTGACATTTCCCAGTACAAAGGGATGTGACATTATTGTAATTATTTTCTTTGGTCAAAAGTTTTGACACAATATAAGGAATAAAGTGCATTGCCTTAAATCGCAACATGGACGCAATAACCTTTGTTATAGATAATGGATATGAGCAATATATTTTTTTATTTCTTTGGTCAAACGTTTTAAAGAAATCTAACCTTTGTAATAGATTATATATATATATATATATATATATATATTCGTACGTTTGTAAATACGCGCAACAACATAGATTAAAATAAAGCACATCTAACTCTATCTACTGATTTGTAAACATCTCTATTTTTGATACTTGAAAAAGTAAGCTATGTTCTTCATATTTTCTGTATCAAAGAAAGATTTAGTTAGATCAGCCATACACTGAGATAAATAACGATTTAGTTTGTTGAGCTATAAACTGAGATAAAGAACGATTAAGTTAGATCAGCCATAGACTGAGATAAAGAAAGATTTGGTTAGATCAGCCACATACTGAGATAAAGAACGATTTGGTTTGATCAGCCATATACTCAGATAAAGTACGATTTAGTTAGATCATCCATACATTGTGATAAAGAACAATTTAGTTTGATCAGCCACTCACTGCGATTTAGAACGATTGAGTTACATCAGACGTACACTGATATAAAAAACAATTCTCGGGCTGTTCGGGTTAACTTTGCAATAGTTCAATCTGTCGGCACGTGACCCTAAGTTTAAAGACAAAAAAAAAGTACCTAATATGTATCGATACACCTGTCCTATAAATAGTGTGACACGCACGAGCCACTTGCTTTTTTAGTTCTAGGCACGTTGGCTCAAGCACGCTTCAGGTAGGAAATTTTTATTTCAGATATCATGCGTCAGAAAAACAAAACGTCAAAAAAGAAAATGGATAAGAAAATTGTAATTGATAAACCCACCGTTGATACACGTGGTGTATTTAACGAAACATCAACTAATCTGATAGAAATGGATCCATACGGTTCACCGTACGAGTCTGACGGTATTCATCCATCAGAACAGGAGATTTCCGAATTTGATATTAATTGTGGTGGGGTCGAGGACGATGTCCCGACAAAAACGTGTACTGAGAGTCGCGTTAATCATACTAATGTTGAAAACAACGATGATGTGATTACTTCCCTTGGAAAGCGGAAACAAAATAGTGAAAATACTGTTTCCGGGAAAAAACGGAAAACGGACGATGTTAACGTAATGGAGAATGACAGACTGGTAGCATTAGAAAATAGATTGGTTAATTTAACCGGTGCGGTTGAAAATTTTATTACTTGTACTGTAAGTAACAATAATAATGCTAGCACTAAAGTGCCTGTTTGTAATAATATAGTTGTCGATAACGTAGTTACGGACAATGCTGGTAATGTTGATAATTATGCTGAATTTTTAGAGGCATCAGATGATAATGACGAGGGTAATGATGATGAAGTAGATTTAAATATACCCAATATTTTTGAGGAGGACCAATATGGTCCCGATATTGGGGATACGGTAAAAAATCTTTTATATAAGGCTTGTACTCAGCCTGCGCCTGAGTTGAAAAAAGTAACAGACAAATATGTGAACCCCAAAAATTGTGCTGACATTTTAAGGGTACCTAAAATAAATAAGGACATTTGGTCCAAACTTAAGAAACAAGGACAAAATAGAGATGTATTATTGCAGGATTTGCAAAAGCAATTTGTGAGGGGTTTGAACCCAGTTGCTAAGGTTTTGGATTTAATTGCTAATAAGCCAAAGCAGGTCCAAAGTAAGGAAATTGTTCCTTTATTAGTTGATGGGATTTCTGTGTTGGGTAATGCTTTGTAACAAATGTCGGTGAGACGTAGGTTAGTATGTAGGTCAAGTTTGCCAAAATATTTGACTCCACTTTGTTTACAAGAACAACCTGTTAGCAAGGAGTTGTTTGGTGATGATGAAAAATTGACCAAGAAAATAAAAAATTTATTTGATGAGAATAAAAAGAAGTATCAATATGGTCGTTATTCACAATCCATTTATAGAGGTCAAAGGTCCAGTTTTTTAGACAAAGGCCAGCGGTTCAGGGGCCGCAACAGAGGGAGATACCAGGCATACAATCGCCGCAGAGGGCAATACCAGTATCAGTAAAAAACCCAGAGGTAAGCAAAACTTGTGGAAACACAAAAAATTGTGTTAAATTTTGGAAATCTTTAACGGATGATTCATGGGTTTTGTCTTCTGTTCAAGGTTTGGAGATAGAATTTGTTGATAAACCTTTCCACTTACATGTTCCTGGACCTATTCCATTTAATGCGGATGAGTCAAAACTTATTAATAATGAGGTTAAGGAGTTGTTAAGGAAAGGAGCCATAGTTCCTACTTCTCATGAAAATGATGAGTATCTTTCAAATATTTTTCTAGTTAAAAAGAGAAACGGTAAATTTAGACCAGTCATTAATCTAAAAGGATTAAATAGTTTTGTAGAATATCATCATTTTAAACAAGAAACTTTGGATGTTGTATTGGCTTCTGTTGAGAAAAACGATTATTTTACATCAATAGATTAGAGTGATGCTTATATGAGTATTCCAATAGCCGAGGAACATCAAAAATATTGAAAGTTTTGTTGGAATGGTATAATGTACAAATTAGTGGTACTCTGTTTTGGTTTAGCATGTGCTCCTAGAAATTTTACAAAAGTTTTAAAACCTATTTTTGCTTGAGACGCTTATTACTATATAGATGATTCATTAGTCAAGGCTGCAGATCCTAGTCAGTGTTCAACTAATTGTGGCATTTTGCAGGATTTATTTGTGAAATGTGGTTTCAGAATAAATCATGAAAAATCATATGTTGTACCATTTCAAATTATTGTCCATCTAGGGTTTGAAATAAACTCGAGAACTTTTTTGGTCTCATTAACAAAAGAAAAAATTGAGAAAATTAATTTTTTTGGGAACCAAGTATTATTAAAAAGTGAAGTATTGATTCGAGAAGTAGCAAGATTGATTGGTTTGTTTACCTCATCTATGAGAGCAGTGAGATTAGGGCCATTATATTTCAGGGATTTAGAGAGAGACAAAACTTTAAATTTGAGTAAAGGTAAAACATATGATGACTTTATGTGTTTGTCTGATAGATCAAAAAATGAAATCAAGTGGTGGTTAAAAAATATTGACTACAGGAATGGGAAACCCATTCGACCACCAGCCCCTAGTCTTACCTTGGAAACTGATGCTTCACTTATTGGTTGGGGCGCTAAGTGTGGAAAGAATTGTACTCAAGGTTTATGGTCAGAATATGAAAGTTCTCGTCATATTAATTATTTAGAATTATTGGCAATTTTCTTTGGTTTAAAATGTTTATGCAGATCATTTAACAATTTGCATATTCAAATTTTGTGTGACAATATAACAGCGGTGTCATATATTTATGTCCAGGGTGGTAGCTCTGAGACTCTATCGGATTTAGTTAGAAATATATAGTCTCAGTAGAAATTTTACTACTACAGGAGAATGGGAAATTAATGAAACTTTACTTAGAAGAATTTGTTATCATTTCTTTTATCCTGATATAGATTTATTTGCAAACAGGTTTAATGCAAAATTGGAAAGATTTGTATCCTGGTATTCTGATCCATATTCCTATGCAACAGATGCATTAACTATAGATTGGAATGATTTTTTACCATATATATTTTGTCCTTTCAGTTTAATACCAAGAGTGTTGGCAAAAGTAAGAGAAGACAAGGTAATGAAAGCAATAATTATCGTACCTTTATGGAGAAACCAAACATGGTTTCCAGTTCTGTTGCAAATATTGATCAATTTCCCAGCCAGAATTCCTTTATGGAAGCATCTACTGAGGTCACTGCAAGGTCAAACGCATCCGTTAGGGAAACGTTTGAAACTGGTCGCATGTTGCGTATCAGGAGTTATCTCAGAAATAGAGGGTTTTCAGAACAAGCTTCAAGAATTATCAGAGGCTCATGGCGAAGATCAACTAATAAACAATATGATCTTGCCTGGAACCGTTGGGAACTTCGGTGTTCTGGGCACAAAGTTAATCTAGTTAGTCCCTCTGAAACGCAGGTTTTAAATTATTTATCCATGCTCGTTGAGCAAGGAAAATCTTATAGTGTTGTAAACACACATAAATGTATGTTAGTACAATCTTTGCTTGCTATGGGGAATAGCAGTTTGTTGAATAATGCTTTATTCACACGTTTCATGAGGGGTTTATTTATATCAATTCCACCAAAACCAAGATATACATATACCTGGGACGTCAGTGTTTTATTAAAATATCTGTCGTCTTTATTTCCATTATGTAGATTGACATTACAAGAGCATACAATTAAGTTAGCATGTTTGTTGGCTTTAGTTACTGCACAACGAGCTCAGACACTTGTTTCATTAGATCTTGATTATATGAAAAAAGATGGTAAAAATGTTTTTTTTACAGTACCTGAACTTATGAAAACATCAAGACCATCTAAACCTTTTTATAAAGTCAGTTTATGAGGTTTTAGTCAAGCTAAGTTATGTGTGGTTAAAACATTAAATTCATATTTGTTAAAAACCAAAGATATCAGGAAGTCGTCAAAATTATTAGTTTCCTTTAAGTCTGGGAAAAATGTTTCTACTTCCACCGTTGCAAGGTGGATTAAAGAAGGTTTGAAAAATGCTGGTATTAATGCAGAGGTATTTAAAGCGCATTCTTTTAGAGGGGCTGCAACTTCTGCAGCTTTCCAAGCTGGAACAACATTAAAAGATATTTTGAAGACTGCAAACTGGTCTTAATCTAATACATTCAAAACCTTTTATCAGAGAGAACTTCAGGATATTGAAGTCTCAAGGTTTTCAGATAATATTTTGTCACATAGATGTTTTTTCATATAATTATATATTGTAATTTGTAGTTTAATTTGATGTATACTGCATGGTGGATGTATGATGGATGTAGTGGTGACATATACTGGTTTAATGGTGGACTTCATTCTCTTATTAATGGTGGATTTTCTATGATTGTAATTTATGGACTACCGCTGAAGGGATTATGAACGGACTAATTGCAAATTAATTGTATATTTGAATTTTTTGGTATATAAATTTGTTGATTTTGCAATTTGTTGTTTCTTTGAATTTGCAAAGTTAACCCGAACAGCCCGAAGGGCGGAATGGAAAGAGAATCCCCCACCTCATCCAAGCTTGTGATGGATGAGGGGGATTCTCTGATATGAAGCCTGAAGGGCTGGAGGGTTAACTTCCCTCCCACAACCTCCCTTAGTGTGTATAAACAACAAATTGTTCTTTGGATAAAGCAAAAGGCTAGTGCGTGTCACACTATTTATAGGACAGGTGTATCGATACATATTAGGTACTATGTTTTGTCTTTAAACTTAGCGTCACGTGCCGGTAGATTGAACTATTGCAAAGAAAACCCGAACAGCCCGAAGGGCGGAATGGAAAGAGAATCCCCCTCATCCATCACAAGCTTGGATGAGGTGGGGGATTTAATTTGATCCGCCATCCTCTGAGATAAAGAACGATTTAGTTTGATCCGACGTAAACTGAGATTGAGAACGATTCAGTTAGATATCCATACTCTGAGATAAAGAACGATTTAGTTTGATCCGACGTAAACTGAGATTGAGAACGATTCAGTTAGATATCCATACTCTCAGATAAAGAACGATTTAGTTTGATCCGACGTAAACTGAGATTGAGAACGATTCAGTTAGATATCCATACTCTGAGATAAAGAACGATTTAGTTTGATCCGACGTAAACTGAGATTGAGAACGATTCAGTTAGATATCCATACTCTGAGATAAAGAACGATTTAGTTTGATCCGACGTAAACTGAGATTGAGAACGATTCAGTTAGATATCCATACTCTCAGATAAAAAACGATTTAGTTTGATCCGACGTAAACTGAGATTGAGAACGATTCAGTTAGATATCCATACTCTGAGATAAAGAACGATTTAGTTTGATCCGACGTAAACTGAGATTGAGAACGATTCAGTTAGATATCCATACTCTGAGATAAAGAACGATTTAGTTTGATCCGACGTAAACTGAGATTGAGAACGATTCAGTTAGATATCCATACTCTGAGATAAAGAACGATTTAGTTTGATCCGACGTAAACTGAGATTGAGAACGATTCAGTTAGATATCCATACTCTCAGATAAAGAACGATTTAGTTTGATCCGACGTAAACTGAGATTGAGAACGATTCAGTTAGATATCCATACTCTGAGATAAAGAACGATTTAGTTTGATCCGACGTAAACTGAGATTGAGAACGATTCAGTTAGATATCCATACTCTCAGATAAAGAACGATTTAGTTTGATCCGACGTAAACTGAGATTGAGAACGATTCAGTTAGATATCCATACTCTCAGATAAAGAACGATTTAGTTTGATCCGACGTAAACTGAGATTGAGAACGATTCAGTTAGATATCCATACTCTGAGATAAAGAACGATTTAGTTTGATCCGACGTAAACTGAGATTGAGAACGATTCAGTTAGATATCCATACTCTCAGATAAAGAACGATTTAGTTTGATCCGACGTAAACTGAGATTGAGAACGATTCAGTTAGATATCCATACTCTGAGATAAAGAACGATTTAGTTTGATCCGACGTAAACTGAGATTAAGAACGATTCAGTTAGATATCCATACTCTGAGATAAAGAACGATTTAGTTTGATCCGACGTAAACTGAGATTGAGAACGATTCAGTTAGATATCCATACTCTCAGATAAAGAACGATTTAGTTTGATCCGACGTAAACTGAGATTGAGAACGATTCAGTTAGATATCCATACTCTGAGATAAAGAACGATTTAGTTTGATCCGACGTAAACTGAGATTGAGAACGATTCAGTTAGATATCCATACTCTGAGATAAAGAACGATTTAGTTTGATCCGACGTAAACTGAGATTGAGAACGATTCAGTTAGATATCCATACTCTGAGATAAAGAACGATTTAGTTTGATCCGACGTAAACTGAGATTGAGAACGATTCAGTTAGATATCCATACTCTGAGATAAAGAACGATTTAGTTTGATCCGACGTAAACTGAGATTGAGAACGATTCAGTTAGATATCCATACTCTGAGATAAAGAACGATTTAGTTTGATCCGACGTAAACTGAGATTGAGAACGATTCAGTTAGATATCCATACTCTGAGATAAAGAACGATTTAGTTTGATCCGACGTAAACTGAGATTGAGAACGATTCAGTTAGATATCCATACTCTCAGATAAAGAACGATTTAGTTTGATCCGACGTAAACTGAGATTGAGAACGATTCAGTTAGATATCCATACTCTGAGATAAAGAACGATTTAGTTTGATCCGACGTAAACTGAGATTGAGAACGATTCAGTTAGATATCCATACTCTCAGATAAAGAACGATTTAGTTTGATCCGACGTAAACTGAGATTGAGAACGATTCAGTTAGATATCCATACTCTGAGATAAAGAACGATTTAGTTTGATCCGACGTAAACTGAGATTGAGAACGATTCAGTTAGATATCCATACTCTCAGATAAAGAACGATTTAGTTTGATCCGACGTAAACTGAGATTGAGAACGATTCAGTTAGATATCCATACTCTGTGATAAAGAACGATTTAGTTTGATCCGACGTAAACTGAGATTGAGAACGATTCAGTTAGATATCCATACTCTCAGATAAAGAACGATTTAGTTTGATCCGACGTAAACTGAGATTGAGAACGATTCAGTTAGATATCCATACTCTGAGATAAAGAACGATTTAGTTTGATCCGACGTAAACTGAGATTGAGAACGATTCAGTTAGATATCCATACTCTCAGATAAAGAACGATTTAGTTTGATCCGACGTAAACTGAGATTGAGAACGATTCAGTTAGATATCCATACTCTGTGATAAAGAACGATTTAGTTTGATCCGACGTAAACTGAGATTGAGAACGATTCAGTTAGATATCCATACTCTGAGATAAAGAACGATTTAGTTTGATCCGACGTAAACTGAGATTGAGAACGATTCAGTTAGATATCCATACTCTGAGATAAAGAACGATTTAGTTTGATCCGACGTAAACTGAGATTGAGAACGATTCAGTTAGATATCCATACTCTCAGATAAAGAACGATTTAGTTTGATCCGACGTAAACTGAGATTGAGAACGATTCAGTTAGATATCCATACTCTGAGATAAAGAACGATTTAGTTTGATCCGACGTAAACTGAGATTGAGAACGATTCAGTTAGATATCCATACTCTGAGATAAAGAACGATTTAGTTTGATCCGACGTAAACTGAGATTGAGAACGATTCAGTTAGATATCCATACTCTCAGATAAAGAACGATTTAGTTTGATCCGACGTAAACTGAGATTGAGAACGATTCAGTTAGATATCCATACTCTGAGATAAAGAACGATTTAGTTTGATCCGACGTAAACTGAGATTGAGAACGATTCAGTTAGATATCCATACTCTCAGATAAAGAACGATTTAGTTTGATCCGACGTAAACTGAGATTGAGAACGATTCAGTTAGATATCCATACTCTGAGATAAAGAACGATTTAGTTTGATCCGACGTAAACTGAGATTGAGAACGATTCAGTTAGATATCCATACTCTGAGATAAAGAACGATTTAGTTTGATCCGACGTAAACTGAGATTGAGAACGATTCAGTTAGATATCCATACTCTGAGATAAAGAACGATTTAGTTTGATCCGACGTAAACTGAGATTGAGAACGATTCAGTTAGATATCCATACTCTGAGATAAAGAACGATTTAGTTTGATCCGACGTAAACTGAGATTGAGAACGATTCAGTTAGATATCCATACTCTCAGATAAAGAACGATTTAGTTTGATCCGACGTAAACTGAGATTGAGAACGATTCAGTTAGATATCCATACTCTGAGATAAAGAACGATTTAGTTTGATCCGACGTAAACTGAGATTGAGAACGATTCAGTTAGATATCCATACTCTGAGATAAAGAACGATTTAGTTTGATCCGACGTAAACTGAGATTAAGAACGATTCAGTTAGATATCCATACTCTCAGATAAAGAACGATTTAGTTTGATCCGACGTAAACTGAGATTGAGAACGATTCAGTTAGATATCCATACTCTGAGATAAAGAACGATTTAGTTTGATCCGACGTAAACTGAGATTGAGAACGATTCAGTTAGATATCCATACTCTCAGATAAAGAACGTTTTAGTTTGATCCGACGTAAACTGAGATTGAGAACGATTCAGTTAGATATCCATACTCTCAGATAAAGAACGATTTAGTTTGATCCGACGTAAACTGAGATTGAGAACGATTCAGTTAGATATCCATACTCTGAGATAAAGAACGATTTAGTTTGATCCGACGTAAACTGAGATTGAGAACGATTCAGTTAGATATCCATACTCTGAGATAAAGAACGATTTAGTTTGATCCGACGTAAACTGAGATTGAGAACGATTCAGTTAGATATCCATTCTCTGAGATAAAGAACGATTTAGTTTGATCCGACGTAAACTGAGATTGAGAACGATTCAGTTAGATATCCATACTCTCAGATAAAGAACGATTTAGTTTGATCCGACGTAAACTGAGATTGAGAACGATTCAGTTAGATATCCATACTCTCAGATAAAGAACGATTTAGTTTGATCCGACGTAAACTGAGATTGAGAACGATTCAGTTAGATATCCATACTCTCAGATAAAGAACGATTTAGTTTGATCCGACGTAAACTGAGATTGAGAACGATTCAGTTAGATATCCATACTCTGAGATAAAGAACGATTTAGTTTGATCCGACGTAAACTGAGATTGAGAACGATTCAGTTAGATATCCATACTCTGAGATAAAGAACGATTTAGTTTGATCCGACGTAAACTGAGATTGAGAACGATTCAGTTAGATATCCATACTCTGAGATAAAGAACGATTTAGTTTGATCCGACGTAAACTGAGATTGAGAACGATTCAGTTAGATATCCATACTCTCAGATAAAGAACGATTTAGTTTGATCCGACGTAAACTGAGATAGAGAACGATTCAGTTAGATATCCATACTCTCAGATAAAGAACGATTTAGTTTGATCCGACGTAAACTGAGATTGAGAACGATTCAGTTAGATATCCATACTCTCAGATAAAGAACGATTTAGTTTGATCCGACGTAAACTGAGATTGAGAACGATTCAGTTAGATATCCATACTCTGAGATAAAGAACGATTTAGTTTGATCCGACGTAAACTGAGATTGAGAACGATTCAGTTAGATATCCATACTCTCAGATAAAGAACGATTTAGTTTGATCCGACGTAAACTGAGATTGAGAACGATTCAGTTAGATATCCATACTCTGAGATAAAGAACGATTTAGTTTGATCCGACGTAAACTGAGATTGAGAGCGATTCAGTTAGATATCCATACTCTGAGATAAAGAACGATTTAGTTTGATCCGACGTAAACTGAGATTGAGAACGATTCAGTTAGATATCCATACTCTCAGATAAAGAACGATTTAGTTTGATCCGACGTAAACTGAGATTGAGAACGATTCAGTTAGATATCCATACTCTGAGATAAAGAACGATTTAGTTTGATCCGACGTAAACTGAGATTGAGAACGATTCAGTTAGATATCCATACTCTCAGATAAAGAACGATTTAGTTTGATCCGACGTAAACTGAGATTGAGAACGATTCAGTTAGATATCCATACTCTGAGATAAAGAACGATTTAGTTTGATCCGACGTAAACTGAGATTGAGAACGATTCAGTTAGATATCCATACTCTGAGATAAAGAACGATTTAGTTTGATCCGACGTAAACTGAGATTAAGAACGATTCAGTTAGATATCCATACTCTCAGATAAAGAACGATTTAGTTTGATCCGACGTAAACTGAGATTGAGAACGATTCAGTTAGATATCCATACTCTGAGATAAAGAACGATTTAGTTTGATCCGACGTAAACTGAGATTGAGAACGATTCAGTTAGATATCCATACTCTCAGATAAAGAACGTTTTAGTTTGATCCGACGTAAACTGAGATTGAGAACGATTCAGTTAGATATCCATACTCTCAGATAAAGAACGATTTAGTTTGATCCGACGTAAACTGAGATTGAGAACGATTCAGTTAGATATCCATACTCTGAGATAAAGAACGATTTAGTTTGATCCGACGTAAACTGAGATTGAGAACGATTCAGTTAGATATCCATACTCTGAGATAAAGAACGATTTAGTTTGATCCGACGTAAACTGAGATTGAGAACGATTCAGTTAGATATCCATACTCTGAGATAAAGAACGATTTAGTTTGATCCGACGTAAACTGAGATTGAGAACGATTCAGTTAGATATCCATACTCTCAGATAAAGAACGATTTAGTTTGATCCGACGTAAACTGAGATTGAGAACGATTCAGTTAGATATCCATACTCTCAGATAAAGAACGATTTAGTTTGATCCGACGTAAACTGAGATTGAGAACGATTCAGTTAGATATCCATACTCTCAGATAAAGAACGATTTAGTTTGATCCGACGTAAACTGAGATTGAGAACGATTCAGTTAGATATCCATACTCTGAGATAAAGAACGATTTAGTTTGATCCGACGTAAACTGAGATTGAGAACGATTCAGTTAGATATCCATTCTCTGAGATAAAGAACGATTTAGTTTGATCCGACGTAAACTGAGATTGAGAACGATTCAGTTAGATATCCATACTCTCAGATAAAGAACGATTTAGTTTGATCCGACGTAAACTGAGATTGAGAACGATTCAGTTAGATATCCATACTCTCAGATAAAGAACGATTTAGTTTGATCCGACGTAAACTGAGATTGAGAACGATTCAGTTAGATATCCATACTCTCAGATAAAGAACGATTTAGTTTGATCCGACGTAAACTGAGATTGAGAACGATTCAGTTAGATATCCATACTCTGAGATAAAGAACGATTTAGTTTGATCCGACGTAAACTGAGATTGAGAACGATTCAGTTAGATATCCATACTCTGAGATAAAGAACGATTTAGTTTGATCCGACGTAAACTGAGATTGAGAACGATTCAGTTAGATATCCATACTCTGAGATAAAGAACGATTTAGTTTGATCCGACGTAAACTGAGATTGAGAACGATTCAGTTAGATATCCATACTCTCAGATAAAGAACGATTTAGTTTGATCCGACGTAAACTGAGATAGAGAACGATTCAGTTAGATATCCATACTCTCAGATAAAGAACGATTTAGTTTGATCCGACGTAAACTGAGATTGAGAACGATTCAGTTAGATATCCATACTCTCAGATAAAGAACGATTTAGTTTGATCCGACGTAAACTGAGATTGAGAACGATTCAGTTAGATATCCATACTCTGAGATAAAGAACGATTTAGTTTGATCCGACGTAAACTGAGATTGAGAACGATTCAGTTAGATATCCATACTCTGAGATAAAGAACGATTTAGTTTGATCCGACGTAAACTGAGATTGAGAACGATTCAGTTAGATATCCATACTCTCAGATAAAGAACGATTTAGTTTGATCCGACGTAAACTGAGATTGAGAACGATTCAGTTAGATATCCATACTCTCAGATAAAGAACGATTTAGTTTGATCCGACGTAAACTGAGATAGAGAACGATTCAGTTAGATATCCATACTCTCAGATAAAGAACGATTTAGTTTGATCCGACGTAAACTGAGATTGAGAACGATTCAGTTAGATATCCATACTCTGAGATAAAGAACGATTTAGTTTGATCCGACGTAAACTGAGATTGAGAACGATTCAGTTAGATATCCATACTCTGAGATAAAGAACGATTTAGTTTGATCCGACGTAAACTGAGATTGAGAACGATTCAGTTAGATATCCATACTCTGAGATAAAGAACGATTTAGTTTGATCCGACGTAAACTGAGATTGAGAACGATTCAGTTAGATATCCATACTCTCAGATAAAGAACGATTTAGTTTGATCCGACGTAAACTGAGATAGAGAACGATTCAGTTAGATATCCATACTCTGAGATAAAGAACGATTTAGTTTGATCCGACGTAAACTGAGATTGAGAACGATTCAGTTAGATATCCATACTCTGAGATAAAGAACGATTTAGTTTGATCCGACGTAAACTGAGATTGAGAACGATTCAGTTAGATATCCATACTCTGAGATAAAGAACGATTTAGTTTGATCCGACGTAAACTGAGATTGAGAACGATTCAGTTAGATATCCATACTCTCAGATAAAGAACGATTTAGTTTGATCCGACGTAAACTGAGATTGAGAACGATTCAGTTAGATATCCATACTCTCAGATAAAGAACGATTTAGTTTGATCCGACGTAAACTGAGATTGAGAACGATTCAGTTAGATATCCATACTCTGAGATAAAGAACGATTTAGTTTGATCCGACGTAAACTGAGATTGAGAACGATTCAGTTAGATATCCATACTCTCAGATAAAGAACGATTTAGTTTGATCCGACGTAAACTGAGATTGAGAACGATTCAGTTAGATATCCATACTCTCAGATAAAGAACGATTTAGTTTGATCCGACGTAAACTGAGATAGAGAACGATTCAGTTAGATATCCATACTCTCAGATAAAGAACGATTTAGTTTGATCCGACGTAAACTGAGATTGAGAACGATTCAGTTAGATATCCATACTCTCAGATAAAAAACGATTTAGTTTCACCAGACGTACACCGAGATAAGGAGCAATTTTGTTTGATCAGCCATACACTGAGATAGAGAACAATTCAGTTAGGTCAGCCATACATTGAGATAAAGAACGATTTAGTGTTGATCAACCATATACTGAGATAAGAACGATTTAGTGTTGATCAACCATACACAGAGATATAGAACGATTTTTGTTGATCAGCCATAAACTGAGATAAAGAACAATTTAGGTTGATCAGACGTACACTGAGATAAAGAACGATTGAGTTTGATCAGCTATACATTGAGATAAAGAACGATTGAATTTGATCAGCTATACACTGAGATAAAACGATACACTGTTTATCAGCGTATATATACTAATTAATTGTACTTTACAGACAAGCAGGGAAATCTCGAGCACATTAACAAAATATTCAGCACTTAAAGCTGCATTGAGTTTTTCAATTTTCTGAATTTTTTTTTTATTAATTTATTTATGTTTTTTTATTTTTATTTTTTATTTTCTAAATATATATATTTTTTTTAAAAATAGATAACTTCTAATCACGATCCGTGAGATTCATTTTCTTAAATTTGAGTCACTTTAGCTGTAAATATAAACGATATCCTCTAACCGGTTGATCAATGTTTATCGATGATAATTATGAGCCGGGAGCATGCACACGGGTGTACGGAAACTCCAATAAATCGAAAGTGAAACCCGACAAATTGCATTATTGTCTGTCATTAATATCCGGGTGTATTCGCAATGCCTTACTAAGGCACAAATGACAAACTCAATGAAGTTCTATGTTTAATTTATCGCATTTCACCGTTTTGTAAGTTGTGTTTAAATGACCCGGTTTTTTATGACGTAATAAAATAAACATACTAGTCCTTGTCAAAACCATATTCCAAAAAACGAAGTAAAAACTTGCTGGCAAAATTAGTTATACACGTGAACTTCCATCAAGGAAGTGAGGCCGGGTGCTCCGGAAGGGTAAGCACCTCCTGTCTAGCTAGCTATACTCATCACATGCAAGTCAATTTTGAGATTGAACTATGGTAAGTCAAATATATCCAGTACAAGTTTGGATACAGTGGCTTCATACTTATCAACGATATTGTGATGACGGTCATAAAACTATTAGCCTAGACTTGCAATATTCTTGTTCTAATATAAGATCCTACATGCTACACCTCGCTGGGAATTATTGTTGTTTCTGTATTTATTCGAGCTTTTATCGTTGAACCAAATGTAACATTGTTCATTAGGAACATTATTAATAAGATCAGCACCGTTTTAATTTTTTCCTTGGAATACTTAAGACTTGGAAAAGTTTTAATTTATACAATATCATTAAAATAAATAAATAATTGACGAGGAAATATGGAAATTAACTAACATAAGGTACCTTACTATTTACACATATCAATATTTACTTCCATTGAACAACCCACCTTGACAACGGAATCTAACAAATAATACCTGAATTTAACACCAAGTCGCCATAAGAATAAAGATATAATTTGCTTATTTCTAAACTAGGAATGACGCAGCTGACAGCGTGATCGAGATTATTATTTTCATACTGACTGTTGGATCTACATCGCATGATGATGGTTTTTGTCCTATAAAGTCGCAATAGAGTAAGAAAGTTACACATTTTCCTGATGTAATGGGTTGTAGACATCGAGAAAATTATAATACCTTGTCAGAAAAGGTTTTCTTGTTTCTGTTATATATATATATATATATATATATATATATATATATATATATATACTGATTTTTTTTATTTTGTGCTGTCAGAAAATGTACCATTTAGCAGAATTTTAAGCCGTCTTCATTTTTGAAATTTAATTAAACTAAGGTTTGTTCCATTATGCAAAGCATTTCTTAGCAGGATTCGGATTTATTTAATTTTGAAACTTTAGATTAATTAATTTTCAACTGTAAGACTTATATTTTTTATCTATCAAACTTTTTGGTCTTAGTGTCACTGATGAGGAATAATTTTCCGTAATGTGCTCATCTGGCACATGAAAACTTGACTGGTATTTGTAATATATATTTATAATATTTATCTGTAACAAGATTAAGAAATACTTTAATATTAAAATAAACATAAACACTAGTCTCAATATAAAATCAATTCAATTCTTTTAAACTTTGGTCAATGCTCAAATTAATTTTTAAAAAAACTTCTTTGAATTTCTTTCTGCTGTTTTTGCTTCCGTGTTAGAATCTGTCATTGATTCAACGTTTGTACACGTTGCCTTCAACGGGATCTTTATTTAACGATTTTTGTTAAAACAAAAACAATAATACCTTAGGCTACGAGAAATATGGGCCAAATTAGCTTGCCTATAGTATATTAAACTGTCAATGAGTTTAATTTGTTGGTGACATGTAGTATAGAACGTCTACACTACAACCTCTAATGCTGTTTTTACTACTTGCTGTTACATTACATATCGCATTAAACGTTACAGAAAAATCTAGTAAGTCTTTTTACACTCTTTATTTTCAAAAACGCTTGTTTTTGCCGGATTGTTTTATAATTATTCAGAAGTACTTAATTAAATAAATTAATAACCCATGGTATTTCAGAGGTCACTGCGGTAGCTCAGTGGTAGAGTGCTCGCTCCGTAAGTGGAAGGTCGTGGGTTCGAACCCCGACCGGGTCTGACCCAAGACTTTAAAGTGGGTAGTGACTGTTCTTTCGCCAAGCACTCGGCATTACGAAATGAAAGTCACGCTTCTTTCGGATGGGAACTTAAAATAAACGAGGTCCTGTGTCAGGTGTTAACGTTTAGTAGTTCTACTTATTTGCATGATAAAGTTGTCAGTTACAAAAAATGACCGGGTGTTAACGTTTAGTAGTTCTGCTTATTTGCATGATACAGTTGTCAGTTACAACAAAAGACCAGGGTGTTAACGTTTAGTAGTTCTGCTTATTTGCATGATAAAGTTGTCAGTTACAACAAATGACCAGGGTGTTAACGATTAGTAGTTCTGCTTATTTGCATGATAAAGTTGTCAGTTACAACATATGACCAGGGTGTTAACGTTAAGTAGTTCTGCTTATTTGCATGATAAATTTGTCAGTTACAACAAATGACCAGGGTGTTAACGTGTAGTAGTTCTGCTTATTTGCATCATAAAGTTGTCAATTACAACAAATGACCAGGGTGTTAACGTTTAGTAGTTCTGCTTATTTGCATGATAAATTTGTCAGTTACAACAAATGACCAGGGTGTTAACGATTAGTAGTTCTGCTTATTTGCATGATAAAGTTGTCAGTTACAACAAATGACCAGGGTGTTAACGATTAGTAGTTCTGCTTATTTGCATGATAAAGTTGTCAGTTACAACAAATGACCAGGGTGTTAACGATAAGTAGTTCTGCTTATTTGCATGATAAATTTGTCAGTTACAACAAATGACCAGGGTGTTAACGTTTTGTAGTTCTGCTTATTTGCATGATAAAGTTGTCAGTTACAACAAATGGCCAGGGTGTTAACGTTTAGTAGTTCTGCTTATTTGCATGATAAGTTGTCAGTTACAACAAATGGCCAGGGTGTTAACGTTTAGTAGTTCTGCTTATTTGCATGATAAAGTTGTCAGTTACAACAAATGACCAGGGTGTTAACGTGTAGTAGTTCTGCTTATTTGCATGATAAAATTGTAAGTTTACTGCTTTAATCACAAAAATGACCACTCAAGCTGTGACGTCGGAAATTAATATTTGCTTATGCGACAATTTACAGAAAATTGTTTTGAACATCTTGCAATATCAGAAGTTTTTGGATAAAAATGGAAAATGGATCCCTAGAAACTCGATCATATTGAAAACCTTCTTTGAATTTGCGACTAGGAGCATGTAAACTTGCGAAAACATAAGATTACAGGTGATGTTGAACCCAGACACCAATGAAAAGACTATGAATAGAAGCGCTTCTGGTCACCACATGAACAGAAATTTAAAACCAAAGTAATTCAGAATTACAAACCCGAAATTAAACAGTTTTAAGCTGACCTACATTTCTGAGCTGTTACAACGTCGCGGCGTAATAATACATACATTGTCACCTTTAAAAGACGATTAAATGTCTTGTACAAAACTGAAAAAGGTTTTAAATTGCTATCTTTTTATTCATTTTCTTGTTAATGTCAGTCAACATATAAATGATATTACAATTAAATACTTTGAGAATAAAGGTACTATATTATGTCTGGTAACAACACATTTACCAACAACAACGTACGACTATCATACGTTTGTAGGACACCGCGGCGTGTCAACGTACAGGTTGACGTTTCCCATAACAAAAGAAACTGAATGAACAGTGTTAAAACCGTGAAACCAACTAATGAAATGGAATTAATGTTTTCTTGGTTGAAACCGATTTTTTTTTTTTTTGCCACTAAGACTGGTGGTGAGGCAAAGGATTTCGTTTACTGATGACACCTGTGGTCGCTGTAATAAGGGAATGGCTGATCAGATACATGTAGAGGTAAAACAGCGGTAGGGGGTGCATTAGACTGGCCGTTACCCGAGAGGGTATCACTGATATGTTTCTTCCGTGAACAGAACAGCCCCTACTAGCCTATAACTGTAATTTGAGGACTTATTTCTGTGGCTTGACATAAGCATGTTTGTGGCGTAACGGTAATTCAGCATCACTCAGCATAGATATAGCTGTGACGCTCGGGCGATGTGCAGTGTATACCTGACTACAATTTAATTTTTTGATATTTTTTGCATGAATTCGGAAAAACACGCGTTTAGAAATGGTTTAGATGTGTAACAAAATTTTGACTTCGGATTTTTAAGGGTGTACAAAAGGGATTTCTCGCGACTGGATACAGAGATAAAAATATATTTCATAAATAAATATT